>JAUZSX010289219.1:0-14410 GCA_034780655.1 Idiosepius hallami
ACTGAGTTCTTACTTCATCAAGAGCCCTCTTGTCGCCTGCCCGACAGGCGCTGGCCTCTTTCGTTGGTGCTGAGAAGCTCCATCGTTGGGGCCTTGTTGGTTTGATTTCGGGCTTTTTCCTTCCTTTACCTATAAAAGGGACATGTGTGGAGCTAGTTGGCCGTTGATCCCAAGGAGGGTCCATCCACCTTTTGTAAAGTCTTGTTTTTAATCCTTATGGGATGCTAGCCACCTTCTTCACCAGGCAAGTCTAGTACGAAAACCACTTTAGTCGCCTGTAACCCGACTGGGTTACATGGTACCAATAGCATATTACGTGATCTGACACAAAGCGAACTGGTGAATGGAACCAGACCAGTCCGGTGAACAAGCGAATGGAACCAGACCACGAGGAGCATCAAAGATGCGCTACAAAGACCAGCTGACGCGCACTCTGGCAGCAACTGACATCAACCACTCCTCGTGGGAAGAAGCCGGAGGAACGCAATAAACCATGACAGTAATTACTTCGAGGCGGGAAGAAAAATAAAGGAAGAAACTGGGAGAAGGAGAAGAGAACAAAACAACCTTTCCTCCCCTGTTGATACCATCCGCAGCTTTTCCACCATAGAATCGGACTATACAGCCATATATCACATAGGCACCCACCCCACTCATGACATGATCAAGTGCTCGGATACGAGTTGGAGCCGACGACGATATATTGATATATCTTTTAATTTCTTTTGCAATTATCACAATGTTTTCTTTGTCTTTAGTTGGCTCCTTATGCAAGATTTGATAAAATTTCAGGAAAACCGAGCCTATCCAAATTCACCCGGGCCAATTTCATTCCAGTGGATGGACTCTTTTCGATTTAGAATCTCATTTGTCATCTGTTAAAGCACCTTTCTCTCCCCTCGCCTAATAAGCCTGATTGGCTCAAATTGAAATCAGAAATCTGTCCGTTTAAGTTACTAAGAAAGGAACAATACGGCGTTTAACAAAAATAGAAACACTTTCGCTACAGGGCTTTAATCCAATATCCAAAGAAATCTATACTAAGTTTCATTTTCTCATCGTTTTTGCCCTACGAATACTTTGCATTTTTCGTTCTTAACTTCGAGTAACACACACACACACACACACACACACACACATACACACACACACATACACACACACAAACACACACACTTTTGCACTCTCTCACACACACATATATATAAATAAATATAGTGCATATAACTAGAAGGTAAATTGGTACAATCAATAGACATAATATACATGCCCACGAACAAATCGTGATAAATTTTGCGGAACTCATGGTATTGTGTTAGACAGCTGTTTCGATCTTGCTGGATCTCATCAGTGACACGCAAAGTTGTGACTTTTCAAACCCCAGATGTGGTTCGATCGTGTGAATCACGTCATGCGAGACTGATATGCTAACCACTGGCCTACGACTCTGCCACGAATTAATGGCAATTTTATTCATAATTTTATCTCAACTGCACTCTTGATCGCAACGGTGCTCATGTTGACCATGACTTCTATCAATAAAACTATCCAGTTTACAACGAACATCAACATAGCTTGCCTCTATGATAATATATATATATATATATATATATATATATTAATATATATATATACCTAAACATATATACCTATACATACACTTATACATATATTTATATTCTAACATACGTTTTTAAAAATATATTTCTTTTTAATATTTTGAATTCAATTTTTCTTGTAATCGAAAACATGAACAAATTGAATTAAAAAATTAAAACTATTGATAAAAATTATTCAAAAAGGTTAGAGGGCTACAAAGACGGGAGTGTTGTCATTTACACGAGAGGCCTTTTGTGTTCTAGATTTTTTTAATTACATAGTCACAACTATTCTCAACGCAAATTTGGTAGCAACCAACGAGGCGATCTATTTTCGAGTCTGGAGTGCGTTTTCTTACTCATATCTGACGCCACCTGATCTTCAATTGTAAAGTTTTGCTTGGAGACGATATTACACTGACCGTCACAATGGGGTGTATAAGTACCTACATTGGAAGATATGTGAAAAAAATCATGGGGGCATGCACCCGAGCGGACTGTAGGCAATGACACAGACACCCTTCACTATGATTACGGAATTTCTACAAGCACATACCTCTTCAATGCAGCCGTTAAACCTGACATAGTGATTTGCAACAAAGCAAATAATAGAGTTACCATAATAGAGGTCAATGTACCCAATAATGCAGGGCTTAACAGAGCTGAGAGGGAAAAGATAACAAACTATCAAGGACTTATGTATTGATATAAAAGAAATTAGAAGTTTTAAGAAGTTGCTATCATACCAGTCATCATAGGGACAGCAGAAATTATGAAAAATAACTTTAAAAATATTTAGCAAGTATATCCGGTGAACCCATTGCAAGTGAGACACAAATGATTGCACTGAAGGGGACAGCTAGAAATCTGAAAAGATATATTCGTTGGACTCACTAAAATCAGGGTAAATTCCCTGGAAGAATAAGATGAAGGAAAATAAAAAAGAGAGAAAAATCAACGAATCCAACTTTTAAATGTGCTAACATCAATCGCATCTGCTGCGTAAACATTCAACTAGCGCAAGTGAAATTTGATCGGTTCAGTTTTTTCTGTATGGAGGAAATCAGTGACGCCTCTTTGCTTCTGATGCACGTCCATGACATGAGTTACTTTTTAAAGATTCTTTAAGAGTCTCAAACTGTCAGTAACTGCATTAAGGAGATGCAAATTTCCAGCCATGCACGCTTATGTTCATTCATCATAACATGTCTTTTGCAATCCCCTCTGATCCATTAGGCTTAATTTAAAAAATGCAACAACCCTTTGTGAGGAAATATGATTTTGAAATTATGTACAAAGTAGAATACAATAAAAATAAATACCTTTATTTATTTTGATTATAATCAAGAATTGTGATAATGCAAAAAATGGTTGATGATCTTTTAAACAGTATATATATGCAATGACACACGTACACACACACACACACACACACACACACACACACACACACACACACACACATACACACACACACACGCGCACGCACACACAAAACAAAAGAAATCAAAACAAAAAGACGCAATGATTTTTAAGTCTCGAAAATTGTTTCTATTAAAAACACCCTAATCTTTAGAGCGGCTGATACTATCATTGCCACCTTTGTAGCTACTTGGCGTTAACAGATAATCAATCTTTATTTGGTAAATTTGGCAGACATCAGTGCTATCATCTGAGATTTTATCTAACCAAGTGTCACCTTCGGTAAGTAGCTTGCAACTTCAAATCAACAGAAATATCTGTATTGAATAAAGAAATCAGAGGATGAATATTTTAAGAAGGCAAAAAATATTTTAAAATACAGAACTATTGACAAATATTTAATCTCAGCACAAAACTATTTTTCGCGAAGATAAAAACAAGAAATAAGAAAAATGAAAAGAAATTGTGTATATTATAAATAATTATTATAGAATATAAATGGAAAATATGAAAATGTATTACATCAAGAAAGATGAAAACAATAGTCCAAAAAATGTAATTCACAAATTATCAAGTATCATCTTAAAGTAGCCTGAAAACAACATAGTCACATGAAAGATATAAATCTTCGTTCTAAAAGTTTCATTCTGAAATTTTACATTTTCTTATCGTGTCAGTTTGTAAACAATTTATAACTTTTGTGTATTGAATTTTCAAACAATTCTATTTATTTTATTAATCGTATCTTTACAACATATCGACCAATGAATCCCTCCGCTTTCTTCTGCTAAGTTAAATTTGAAACTTTCATGTGCATAGAGTTCTTTTTAAAACCGAAAACTTTATTCAACTCACAGTCAGAAAGTTGAATACGAAAATAGTCAAGCCCCATCTCCAGACTTTTCAAGAAACGTGTCTTAATACTTCAGAATAGTTTATTTAGTACAAGCAACCAGCTTCTCTAAGCACCATCAAAATCATGATGGATGTTTTTATCTAATTATTTACGGTTCTTACCGGTAATATACCTGTTTCAAAATTTAATTTAAATATTCCTTGGAATATAAACATACATGAATTTTGAATTATTCAAAACTTGTTAATTTTTAAATTCAACTTAAAAAGAAAAGAAATAAAACTATTATAATTTTTTCAGTATCAAGATCTTTAAGAGATAATAATGATTAATTATTTTTTTAAAGTTGATTTCCCAATTAATGGTCATTTCCTAAAACTTTGTCTATCGTAACTTTTTATACAGGAAAAATGATTAATAGAAATAATAGTTTAACCATTATATAAAACGAGATTATTCTAAGATAAAACATTTTATCATCGTTATTAATGTTAATCGAGATTCTATTCTCTTCTTTGGTGTTTTCTTATCAAATACCTTGAATAAATATAATAGTCAAGAATTATTTAATAAATTCAAACATTCAATACATATTAGAACTTCTAAATTTTATCCATAAACCGTACAGAACAATATCTTAACCTCAATAATTAAACAATTTTATTTTGATAAAAATAATGACAAGCTTTTAAGGGTTATGGTTTAGATGCTGTTTCTTCTTTCATATTACTTTTCCTTGTAATATTAAAGTACCCAATTCAGATAAAAGGCCGATCCGTTCTTCCACTAGCGTTCCATAGAACGATAAATCAACATTTGTTTGTTTAAGATCAGAGGAAAAAAACACCCCATATGTGATTTATGAGATAACTGCAGAAATACATTTAGTAAACGAGAAAATATATTATTCAATGTTTCATATATGTATATTTTGGCAGTCCTATTTCACTATGACGTGTTTGATTGGAAAGAACAGGCATTATCAGAAAATGGGGAAAAAGAAAGATAAGAAATGTCTTTTCTATTTAATATTTAAATAGAAGTGAATCATGGACAATCAAGATTTGATAACAAATATGTATATGAATATAATGACGCTCAGAAAGTATTTTCGATCAACTCGTTTGAGCAGCTTTTTACGTGTTATGTCTATTGCGCATAGATAGACACCCTCTGAACTTCCAATGTCCATGCCTTGTGAAGCGAACATCTTTATATTTGTATTTTAAATTATTATTTTAAAAAAGGAATATTTATATACAATGCTAGACATAAAAAAATACTTATATACAATGCTAGACATCAAAAATGAATACTTATATACAATGATAGACTTACCTTTAGAAAAACACTTTTATTAAGTGTTTTTCTTTCTGTTGGACTCTGTGATATTTAATAAAGTGATATATAATGATGAAATACAATAAAATACTTATTCATTTATTAAACGAACACAATCCATAGAATAGAAAAGCATTTACATTTACACAGCAATGATGTAAAATTTAACTTGAAGTAGCTGGACAAAACTTTTGACACTAATAAAAAATAAAACGATTTTCACACAAAATAATAAGCACAAATTTACTCTTTTAATGTATTGCTCTTTCATTATTAATTAGAACATCAAAAATTATGTCTTTCATACTGTAATCAAATTATAACAGAATAATTAATTGCATAAATAGTATCATAGTGCCTAACAGCAGCTATTGGATCTCACTAGTGACATCAAATTTTGTTACCATTCCAGACACGAGGTAGGATACGTACCGAGTAGACTAGGTTATGCAATATATATTCACTGATTACATATGTCCAGTGATATAATGAGCAGGTAAACATAACATTGTGCCTAACTTTGGTTGGTGCTCGACCAAGTATATATATATACCTAGTACCTAACCCTAACCCAAACCTTGTAGACTATTTTTCAAAGAATTTTTTTTGCTATAAATCACATACATGATATGAAAAAAGCGCGTGTTATCTTTTAGAAAAAAATGTGTATTCAACCAGAAGGAATTTTCACTTAACTTAAGATGCACTAAATAATTTGTTATTTCAATCTTAATCCACAAATTCGATATTGGAATTTTTGCTAGTTTTGTTCCCAAATCTAATCACAATTCAGCTTTGTATTCAATGCAGTGATATCTACGAGAATTAATTACAACTTGTGTTGTTAGTATTATGCAAAAACTATTTCGTCTTAAGTAAGACGTTCAGGGGGCGGTATTACCATTCAATTGCATTCCAATCTAGGTGTAGATCACAGAATGAAAAATCTTGAGACTTATAAATTTTCCGGACAGCAGCCTTGAAGTTTTCAAAGACAGTTAGTATTCTATACCTAATTGATAAAAATATGGACGCTAACAAGAATTTGAATAAGATTTTTTGCCGGATGGAGGCAAATTGTCAAAGATTTCGAGTCATATTCTGAATCCACAAATAAGGAAAACATTAATGAATTTAAATTCATATTTTAGAAGCACATCGAAAGTTTGACTTAAAAACAATTTCAATTCAGATTTTTTAGCTTTTGGCATTTTGAATTAATAAACATTTCTAAATGCTGCGAGTGAGATATATCTTAATTGGTAAATGCAAAAAAATATAATTTGATATCAAATCCAAAGTATTTCGAAGTAGGATCAATTTAAATTCAGCTGACAGCACAAATCTCTGCTTTTAGTGAATTCTAGTTGTTATTTTTATTAACATAATATTTTTTCAATTACGATTTAACGTAAGATCTTTGAATTGCAGCTGCTGTATGATTAAATTGAAAACAAAGAAATAATTAGAATTTAGTTTTATTCTTAAAATTATATCGTGACAAAAAAGTTTTGGCCCATATATACCTCTTTTATATTTATTAATGTATTTATGTGTGTCTATGTGGGTTTACTTTTCTATGTATTAAATGTATCATATGGGTTTACTTTTGTATGTATGTGCACATTCATGCATGTGTGGTAATAAGAGAGACATAGTCAAATAGAACGAGGGAAGGAGAGGGTAAAGAGCATGTGCATAATCCTTTATTCATCTCTTGTTCTCGTATAAGTTGAAGTATAGCAAGAAGAAAATGATTCAAAAGAAGCAATTGCCACAGATATAACTCTGTATATGTGAACACGTGATTGTATGTACGTGTGCTCAAGAGAGAAAGAGAGGGACAGACAAAAGAAGACAGAGACAGATAGAAAGAGAACGTGGGAGAAAAATGATGGGTAGGAAATTCACAAATCTTTATTTGTGTCTTGTTCTTGTGTAAGTGAAATGTCATGAAAAACAAAAACAAAACGAAAACAGTTTTAAGTGGCAATCGTTACGGATGTGAAGATTCACAGATATTGTTCAATGAAGTGTTTCGGATAAAAATTTATTAAATGCATTTAAAAATTTTATTGCCATTTTATTTTTAAAACTTAATATTCCCTCAGTTCTAGATAACTTACTTATGCGATTCTCTAGCTTATATTCTTATAGTTCACTTAGTATTTATACCAAACTATCAATAAATGCAGATATTCAGTGAAGAGCTTTCTACATGAAGGTGTACAATGACTAATATATATCTATATAGATATATTATATTTACTTGGTCGAGCACCAACCCAAGTTTGGCACAAGACCATTTTTACGTTCTGTTACCCGGGATTTTTACATTCAGTGCTACCCTTACCTAGATGAGTTGCTCTCTCGAGTTAACAATCCCCATCTGCCCGAGGCAGCCAAAGGTGAATGTAATGGTTTTGACTGGGATTTAAACTCGCGTACCACGATTCCAGAGCCTGAGCTTTTACCAATGCGCCACCGTCACTGCCCATCTATTCAGATATATGAATAAGAAAATAGATGTATATCAATGTAAATCTTTGTATTGGTATAAAAAGTTTTTTGTATGATGTATAAATGTTTGAGGTACTTACTTTACCTTGTTTTAATTTAACGTGGTTTCCGACATTTAAAGCATGGACTAAAGTCCAAAACAAAGTTTAGAGATACACTTTGTCGCACTGACGACTAAGCAAACTTGATGCGAGACCTAGATATTTGTGATTAAATCATGAATGTCCAAGGTATAATGATATATGAATTTGCGCGTGTCTTTATCAATCTATCTATCAATCTATCTATTTATCTCTCTGTCTATTTATCTATCTATCTATCTGTCTGTCTATCTATCTATCTATCTATCTGTTTGTTTGTTGGTTGGTTTTGGCTCTTTTTGTTTTATGGCATGTCAACCCTTTAGGTCATTCAATTTCGAGAAAAAGCATATATTTGATAAACGTCCTTTTTGTTCACACGTATTGTTATTCTTTAATAACATACTATACAATATTTAACTCATAGCTGAAGGGGATGTGGGAATTTTTACCTTTCCTGAGGATATCAGTGTAATTCTGAACGCAAATGCAACGAATAGAATTCGAACTCGCGTATGACGAACTCGAAGTCCGACTGCCAACGAACTCGGAATCGTATTATGACCTCTGCCAACACACACACACACACACACACACACACACACACACACACACACACACACATATATATATATATATATATATATATATTCATGCATGTTTTATTAAAGATGATTTTGATTTTTCTTTTTATGATCTTACTTTGGGTTTTTTCTTGTTTTCTCACAAGATCCTTCCTAATAAAAGTCTTGTTTGTAAAAAATCCCCCAGTTTACCGAACGTTTTCGGTCCCCGTGGCCATCGTCAGGGTTGTTATCGTGCATCTTGCTTTTTTCCCCCTTTTTCCTTTATTATTGTTTGTATTAAAATATTTAACCCTATTAATGTCCAATTCTAAAAATATCTTTTATAATATTATATATATAATATTCGCGCAGTTTCCCAGTTCGCAGTTTACAAACTCTTGAACCCATAACAAAGGACCTTGAGAGGAAACAAGAAAAATCCCAAAGAAAGATCATAAAAAGAAGAATCAAGATTATCTTCAATAAAACATGTATGAATGATGAAATTCTGCCAAAACACACAAAACTTAAAATGTATATATATGTATATGTATGAGCGTATTTATGTGCGTTATGGTTATATTCATTATTTAGTTTATTTCTAGGGTTGTATTTCTATATGTGTGTGTGTGTGTGTGTGTGTGTGTGCGCGCTCGCACGCGCGTGTGTGTGAAAGTAAATACATGACGAGTATAAGACTAAATTCTTTTTTTCTTTTCTTTTATTGCTTCATTCCATTTCATTTGAACTAATTTCACTTCGCCTCATTTCATTTTATTTCCCAATGTCCAAAATACATCACTGATTATTCCATTTAATCACTAACCAAACAAGTCTTTTATTCCAACCTAGCTACCTCATCCCAAACAAACATTCTCAGTTCTCAGTGTAGATCTGATTTCACTCTATACATTTTATCGATTACAACGGATGTGACTAACTTGTCAATTCGGACTCCATATTTCTTCTCTAAATTTATCCACAGCCCGTCTCTACATACCCCTTTACTCTGTTTTATTCTCGATTCAAATGTTGTTTCCAAAAATCCTCTTAAATCAATTGCTCTTGGTTTTTGACCCTAGCCTTTCAGCCCAGCTTCTATTCAACTTCTGTAAATATTGCCTGAATACGCGTAGGATTCTTGAAAATCTGGATATTTCTTCATTTAATTTACGAGGGGTGTAATTCAATATCGATACTGGTTCTGGAGAAAAGGGGGAGAAAATGACTTTTCGAATGGGATTTTAAATTACTTAACATGGATATGTATTAATCTATTTTCAGACTGTCATATTCATCTTCCATAGTTATGCTTCACTACATTTCGACCAACTTATCTTCTGGCCTTCGTCAGTTGATAGAGGTGTTGAGTCTCAACGGTTTCAGTTGAATATTGTCTGAAAATGGCGGTTTTAATTTCTACATCACACACCCACCATTGGTAGAGTTTGTTATTATTATTATTATTATTATTATTATTATTATTATCATTATTATCATTATTATTATTATTATCATTATTATTGCTGTTGCTCTTGTTGTTGTTATAACCGTAGTTGTTATCATTAATTAATTATATTGTTGTTGTTGTTGTTGTTGTTGTTGAAACATACTCCAGTTTTAAGTTAAGTATGTTAACAAAATATAATAAAAATAGGCTATTTGTTATGGCCCTTGGTTTCAAGGCACCCACCCATATGCAAAAAGAAAGAGTTAGTCCGATTTAAAATGGGGTAACTTGGAAATCCCCTAAAATTTAATTTCAATGGGTCCAGAGTGTAGTTTAAGGTCCCATGAACACGCTTCTATATATTGATCTTAATATAACGCGTTTTGACTATTGCTTATGACCCTTTATTTAAGGCTACCCAACGCTACGAAAACTGATAATGCAGTTTTAAGTGGGATGTCATTTAGCAAACCTATCAGAACTTAACTATGTTAATATCATTTGATAAAGTTTTGTCGGATTTTTGCGTAATTTGATTCCCATGGAAGGCTTTAGACTGACTGACTGAGAGCTCTCTTATGACATTAATTGCTATTATTATTCTTGTTGTTTTAATTTTTGTGGTTTTTGTTCTTGTTTACATTTACTTGGTCGAGCATTAATCCAAGTTATGTTGTTGTTGTTGTTTTCCTCATTATTTGGTTCCAAATTCCCTTGGGTACATATTATAATACAATGAGAGGTATCAATAGTCATTGGTAGATGCCAGTATTATCAATAATATTATTTGTGGGGAAAATTAAGGTTACTATAAAAATGACTTACGGCGCCATGTGTGTGTGCGTCATGTCGAATCATGTTTCCAAGCAGAGGGAAATAAAAATATTGGCACCCACAAACTTTATGTTGAATTCTGAATAATGAAATAACGCAGATTTTCGATGCTTGTATGCAGATAAGGTGGTCCTTGACTGCTTAAAAATGGGCCGTTTGGCGGAGATGCAGGATTGTTGAAGGAGGAACATCGAAAGCTGTCATCGCGTGTTTATTGGGCTGCCTGGGTGCTTTTTTTTGTTAATTTTATACTTTGAAAACTATCTAGTTTTGCTTTATGGACAAGTTCGACCTGAAATTAATTAATTCCCTATTCCCACTTTCTCCCCTGCTGGGGCATCTGTGTTTGAATGATTTTAAAAAGCCGAACCCGTTCGTAAGCAGTGTAAGATAAAGGGGCCAGAGTTAGTTATTCCACTAAGGCACACAAAAGAAGCAACTCGGGATGACGCGGACCTGAAAGAAATCAAGCAGTCACTGTATGCGGCCTTTAGTGTAGATTTCTTGATCGCCTTGAAACGATTTACCAAGTGACGGCTGCAGCTGAGTGAGATGTTGGACGTCTTCCTGAGCGATTTATGGGCGATTTCTAGCTGTTACCTTTGGTGGAGCAAACAACAATATTCTAGGATGTCTTTTCGTTGGGTCAGTCGGTTACTCTGAGCATCTTCAATGCTTAATGAGCTTAGACTGGATGAATTAATAACTACTGTCCCAGGTGGATTCTCCAAACCAGAGTCCAATCACCAAACTACTGTCCCAAGTGTCTCTCCCAATCCAGAGTCCGATAACCTAACCACTGTCCCAAGTGTCTCTTCCAATCCAGAGTTCGATCGTCCAACCACCTTCCCAAGTGGCTTAGCCGATCCAGAGTCCGATCATCTAACCACTGTCTTGAGTGGTTACCCCGATCCACAGTCCGACCACCTAACCAGTGCCCCAAGTTGATTTCCCTTCCCTTAAAATATTGATTAATGAAAAGCATGTTTCGAAAGATTATTTCTGGAACGGCCATGTTTTTCTAACCAAGGCAAAATAACAAATAACATTCGTCATCTGCTCACCAATTATTTTAGCCAGAAACGATGGATTCACCTTGGATACAAATGGAAACAAGCCAATACACTCCGAAACAGTTTTATTTTTAGTCTTTACTTCTTATAAATGTGCTAGTTTTTAGATCTATTTCCAGAACAGTGCGATTACACGCCAATTTAATCAATGTGACTACATGAACAACCCAAGCCAGATTATCTTCTCCCGGGGCAGCTACGTCACTAGTCGCGTAACTGCATTTAGTTAGGTTATAAGTTACTAGCAATATTCCCCACCTTTGTTTAGATTCTCCTCTTGTGCTAATTTTTATTTGTGTTTTTGTAATCCCAAGTTTTATATAATTACTAGAAGTGTAGCCTTGCCTTTCTCAGGTGTTTCTTTGATGCTTTTTTTGAGCTCATTTTGATCTGTGTTATTTGTAATTCAAATTTGTTTTATTTAAAAAAAAACCCTGAAAGCCAAAAAATTATTTTAGTTACCTGCTTAAATATTGACACACCAATGGCCAATAAATTCCTTGTTTAGTGGACATTACGGGCCCGCAACGATCCAAATTTTAAAGTTTGTTCTTTAGCAGCCATGTTTCCGGCTATAAACCAAATCAGATTTGTTTCACAGGTCTGAAAATCCCATATAAAAAATTTCAAATCTCTCGACCAAAAATTGTTAAAGAAGTTTGGTATCTGTTCCTGAAACATCTGTTCCTGAAACAGAAAAACACACGAATCTATTCATTTATATATAAATATATGGGCAGCGAAGATAGTGTATTGGTAAAAGCTCGGGCTCTGAAATTGTATTACGCGAGTTCAAATCCCAGTCGAAACCATTACATTCACCTTTAGCAGCCTCGGGGAGATAGAGCTCGTTAACTCGGGAGAGCGGCTTATTTACGTGAAGGGTAACACCGGACGTAAAAAGCCCGGGTAAGAGCACGTAAAAATGACCTTGTGCCAAACTTGGGTTGGTGCTCACCAAGTAAATATCATATATAAATATATGTGAAATATTTATTGCCACCTGTAATACAGCCTATTTCACCGTCTACGGCCCGTTAATATAGTTCTACAAATCACGAGTCTACCTTTAGCTAAAATCGAAATAGAACCGACACTATGTCAATCTGAGCCTCTCACCGTTAGACTATAAGATGGCCTATCAAATTCATGTCTTTTACTGCCACAAGTCACTGAAAAGTACTCAAATTATATCAAGTTACATCGTTGTAAAGAGAAGAATGAGCTTTACTTTAACGTTATGATAATGACAAGCAAACATACAATCATATATTTATATATAAAATGGGTAGCGACTGTGGAGCATTAGTAAAAGCTTGGGCTCTGCTTCGGGCAGATGGGGCTCGTTAACACAGGAGAGAGACTCATCTAGGTGAAGAGCAACACTGAATGCAAAAAGCCCAGGTAACAGAGCACGTTAAAATGGCCTTGTGCCTAACTTGGGTTGGTGCTCAACCAAGTAGATATATCCACATCTTGGTGAAAGGTAACACTGAATGCAGAAATCCCAGGTAATACAGAACACGTAGAAATAGCCGTCCGTGTGCCTAACTTGGGTTTGTGCTCGACCAAGCAAATATCATATATTTATAAATAATATATAATTCTTTTGGATTAATCAGTTTCTAATCCAAAAAGGATACGATTTTCGCTGTATCGGCAAAACTTAATAGCATATTAAATGTTCTATACCTGATTCTAAAACGTATACGGTCATTGGTTAGTGAATTAACTATATAATAATATGTAGTTTATCCGAAAAAAAAAACAACAAACAAAATAATCACAATTCAAAATTGTTTAATTCAAGTTTAAAGTTGTTTGTTCTTAAGCAGAATTGGTTTTTACTTAATAATTCTGGACACCTTCGCCATTAATTTCACCTTTGATTTTCCCTCCAATGCACGTGAACAAACCTGCCTCTAATGGTTGCCTACTACAATCTGCAAGTATTAATTATTTTGTTTTTTTAATTGATTCAAAGTCTTATGCCTTACCCTGTATAATTACTTCATTGGGCATCATCTTTATAATTCAATTTTTGATTGCTTAATTTTACATCATTTTAAAACGTTTAATTTCCAATGATTGCTTTCCTCTACCGAATAACAAAACCTTTAGTCGAAAACAAACCGTGAAGAGAGTACTCCTTGAATCTGTTTTCGCAACAACTTTGTCATTTGAGAAGCATATTTTTCGCCCGGTTTCACTATCTAATTAACCTTATTTCTATAATTGGTCCTTAAATGAAATTTATATTTTGAAAATAGTATAAAAGTTGTAATTTTATTTAATTTTTGTACCAAACGAACTTGAATTAATTCCAGTGTTTTACAAAAAACTTTCTATTGTTCTTTTAGTTGAAATAAATAGAATCTAAAAAAAGAGTTAAAATCCTTGTTTGTTTTTTTCGGATAAAAATTAAAAGGGCAGAAATAATTAAAGATCTGAGAGGAGGATAATTTTAATAGTAATAGAAGTTTACTAATAAAAAAAAAAATTGATGTCGTACAGAGAACAAAAAAAGAAAAATGAAATCGTAAATAAATTATTAATTGTTAGTAAATGATTAAAAAATAGTCGTACAGACTACAAAAAAGAAAAATGAAATCGTAAATAAATTATTAATTGTTAGTAAATGATTAAAAAATAGTCGTACAGACTACAAAA
>JAUZSX010289239.1:0-14408 GCA_034780655.1 Idiosepius hallami
TTCTCTCCGTGCCATTGGAACAAGGCCAACCTCTGCCAAGGAGTCGTGTGGTGACTGCAGGTACATCAGTCTCCCCATTTTAAAAGACATCACACACAGGCGTCCTCCACGAAATGGTCCACAGATCCAAGACGGAGGACAATCATACTCGACAACGAGTGACGCCAAGACAACAGTTTAAAGAATATAACTTTTTTTTTCATATTAGAAGTTCAACTTGAAATATATAACCTATATATAAGTTTGTCTATGCTAACTATACCAATAAGATAAAATTCAGGTCATATATATTTGACGCAAGCATTAATCTATTAATCAATGCCCCTGAGTGACCTTCATTGACATTCTAGGAGGTAGAAAGAAATACTACAGGTTATTGATTGTTTATCTGTCCTATCTAGAGTTTCTTTCTTTTGATAATGATTCCTCATGCAACTGAAAATCCATTTTCAGGTGTTTTTCCATAGAGATGTCTTAATGAACTGTGGTATTTTTTTTTCTTTTGTTTTTCTTATTTCTTGCATCATGTTGCTTCTGAGCATTTTTTTTGTCTGATTTATCAAGGTCTTCTTGTGTAGATCTTATTATTGTGTTTTGTCAATCAAGTTTTATGTAGAATAACTGCATGATAGTTGTAAGTACGGAAACTAAATGATAATTTCTCAGACGTTTCTCTCCTTTAAGAATATTTCTAATACTTTGTATTAACAGATCTGGGTTCAAGATGGCTTCTATATGAAATTAGTCATTCTTTCAATGAACAAAGTGAAAATGACCTGACCTCCCCTAATAATTTTCAACCAATTAAACTTTATTTTAATTAAATTCAAAATTTATTATTTAATAGATTTAATGAAAGTACTAATCTAATTGGAATTCTGTAGTAAATCTTGCAGTTGTCACATGCAACTCCTCAATGTCAAGGGACAAAAAATACTAGTTTTGATTATGAATAAGGCATTCTAGTTTCAAATAGTGTTGTGAGCTTGCATTTTTTTTTGTTTTATAGCATTAATTTCTCAAGTTATAATGGTGAGAAAGCTATGAAACATATCTTTAAGCATGAAATCAAGTATAAGTTTGGTTTAGATTTTGCACAAGTTAGTTTACCTCTTAATAAAATGATCTTGAAAAGCAGCGTCTCTATGTTTCACAGGCTTTTATAGACTCCTAGACTATAAGTGCACACAAAATTCTGGACTCATCAGGTCATTTCAATTAGGGTTGACTGTGTTTTTGGCTAACAAAAAACTAATGTTTGCCATTAACCCAGCATTTTCCGTGCGTTTCTCATTCTTTGCAAATCCACTTTGTTTTCAACAACAGTTTTTGACGAAATTACACCAAACTTCGGATGTACATTCCCGGTGTGACCCTTTCACGCATGACATCAATAGTTTGAAAAAGTCAGCATTTTGATCCTTTTTTTTTAGCATCTCTTTTTATCACATTTTTTGCAACAGGGGGTTGTGTTCAACTGATTTGGTTCAAACTTCACACACTGAGGTGCTGTGTCATCTACATAGATTAAAAAAATTTTTTTCCAAAACATCAATTTTAAGCCAATTTAGCAGATAAACACTAAGTCGGGTTCATTTTGCTAAAAAAACAAACATTTTTCATTCAAGCAGCAATAGTTTTTTCAGTGCAACCGAACTCTACCCTTAATTGTACAAAAATGACCACAGCAAAATTCTGAAAATTTTCATCAGGACACGGAACAGCAGAATCCATTTTCCGATTTGGTCAAAATTTTGGCCTTTTTTCAGCGTATTTTATGCCCAAATTGAGTTCAAATCCCAGTCAAAACCATTACTTTCACTTTTGGCTAACATGGGTAGATGAGGCTCATTAACTCAAGAGAGCAACTCATCTAAGAAAAGGCCAACAATGAATGCAAAAAGCCCAGGTATATAGAGCATATAAAAATGGCCTTGTGCTTAACTTGGGTTGGTAACTGTTTTATAAATATTGAGCTCTCTACTATGTGATAAAGCAATTATACATGGTTTCCCACCTACTCTGAAAGTGTGGATGGCAAAAAAATATATATATGTATATATATATGGGGAGTGATGTTGGAGTATTGGTAAATGCTTGGGCTCTGGAATCATATTATTTGAGTTCAAATTCTAGTTAAAACCATTGCCTTACCTTAAGTTGCCTCGGAAGATGGGGCTTAACTTTGGATAATAACTCATCTACGTGAAGGGCAACACTGATTAAAAGAAGCCTAGGGATATAATGTAAAAATGGATGTGTACACAACCAAGTAAATATGCATTTAATAGTATCTGAATCTCTAGCCTAGAGACAAAAGATAATTCTTTGTTCTATTAAGAAAGGTTTCAATATAAACAATCTTCTTTGAAAAGAGTTTCTTTATAAGTCATTTTCATATTTGAAGAAGTATCACAAAATGTGTTCCAAAATAGATTGATTTTGAAAAGAAAACCAAGATTTTTTCCATTAATTGGCTTTTTCAAATTGAAATAGCTAGATCCAATAAAATATATCAAAAACTTTAAGAAAATATCTTTTTAAATACTGAAAATGCTTCCAAAGTAGCTTTTTGCACAGAACAATTATTTGTACCCTACAATTTTATTCTATTCAGATTGATACCTTATAAACTAGAGTAAATGGGTTTTCCTTTAATATGCAGATCTTCATCTTCTCACAAAATCTTAAAAATACTGAATGGAGATCTAATGGACTTTCAATGTTTTTTTTTTCTTGTGATTTTATCAAACTAATAATTATAAGAATTCTTACTTTTGGCTCAAATAATTGATCATCTAATTCTCTATCTTCATCTCTCGTTTTTCTAGAGTGCATCAAAATATTTCTAAAACAGATAGTAGGGGTTAAGCAAAGCTAGCCTATTTTAGACATAGGAGGTCATATTGATGTGTCTATCTAATCTGTTTACTTATTGATAAGTAGAATGGTTTCTGGAGGCTATTCTCATCTGATGATGATTTTCGAAAGAGATTCTCCAAGTGAAGATGCTGAGCAAACCAACAAATAGTGATCATCAAAACAAGGTCATCAAACAGTAATAACTTGATAGATATTTCAAAATATTTACCTTTCCACTGCTGTGTGCACTTTAACTCAAGTATATAAACAGTTGAAATAAATGTTTATATTGAATTCATATATTCATGTATATTTCATATAATGTAATGTTAAATAAGTTTACTAGATTTTCAACAAGTATTGGAAGGCTCATTGCTTATACAGGGTGTCTAAAAAGTTGCTGTATAGTAGGAAATAATGTTTTAATGCCAATAGAGGATATTTCCAGCATTTCATTTATGAAAAGCTATGATACTATATATAAATTGAAAATTTTTATTGGTAACTCTACACTTCCAGGTCAGCATTGCTGAAGATAAGTTTTAATTCCCACCCAAACTGGTCAGAGATTTAGTTGATCAAAAATTGCTGTGACAGATAATTACCTAAGGAAGTGGTTGCTGGGGATATGGTTATAAGACTCAGAGTTACTATCTGGAACCACGCTTAATCCCTTGATGAAGGCCAAGGGATACATTAACTAAAACATGGTGAAAGAATAATGATGACTGAATGAGAACAAGAGTCTGCTAAATAAATGCATTTAAAATTTTTTTATAAAAATTAATATAAACACTGGTGGTATGATGAATCCTGGCACAATTTAAATACTAAAATTATAATCCTTAACTCATTGGTTATAGACATTGTCTCCTATCATTGAGATCGCAGGTTCAATTTGGATGAGTAATAATACAGATTATTTCTTTAGAATGAAATACGGTTTATTCATTCATACAAAAAATACATGAGTATACATAGTAAAGAGGGAAATATGTCATGAATCATTTAAATCTTGATGTCATCTTTTTTATTCAATGTTCAGAGAAGACACAACAAAATGTAAACATTTTAGTATTCATAACGTTTTTTTCTAAAAATCTTTAACATTTGACTCAAAAAGTCAACAATTGAATTCCTATATGAGAGGAAAGATTGATTTTTCTTGGCTATAATTCAATTCAGACAGATTTGCATTTAAATAAACCCTAATTTTTTTTTATTTTAAAAACAAACAATTTTTTTTTTAATTAAATAATTATCTATTAATTGAAAAAAGAATTACTTTTTTTTCTCATTTGGTTCATTTGATTTTAATATGATTAACAATGAAGAAAAAAAAAGCCTCTACAAAAATAGAATAATGAACTGAATTTTTTTCCAAATTGCTAGCAGCCATCGCCTCTTTTGTCACTTATGTAAGTAGTATGTTTATTATCAAGTATTTGATTTTAATTGAATTATTCCAAAAAATTTCAGATTTTCAAGAAATAGTTTATTGGGGTTTTTTTTTTGTCTTTTTTCAATTTTTTTCTCAACTCAAGTTCTACAATTTATGTAATATTATGTTTGATCATTTACTTTAAATATATTTTCTGACAAGCATACATTTAATTATAGTATTTTATATATTTAAACAAGCGTTATTAAAAAGAACAATTCTTCTGTCTATTAATTTTCTTTTAGTTAATTTTTTCCAATTTCCTGGTCAGTATTTTCATATCAGGTCCATCTTTGTGTGGTTGTGTTGTATTTTTGTCACATTTGTTATAGATGTTATCATAGATTCATTGATTTGTTTTATGGCATATCAACCATTCCAATCATTTAATGGTGCGAATGATTATTTTTATAAAGCATATTCTTTTCTTTTCTTGGTATCCCATTGTTCAATTGATTAGACAAGTTGTGCTATTTAATCCATAGCTGTAGGAATAAGGGGAGTCTTTCTCAAGGTCTTTAGTCTAAATGTGAATGAAATCAGAACAATTGTGATTCAAACCCCTGTATTAGAATTTCAAAGTCCAAGTATTAATCCACTGTTCCAAGTGGACCTCCCTGTTATATAACTAAAAAGTATTTTTATCATTAAGTTATTTTTCAAATTATGTCAAAAACCAAATTAGAAAACATTTCTAAAATTATTTCTCAAATTAACTAATTACAATTAGAATTCATTATTTTTATTTTATTTTTTTATTCTAAAAAAACAATTTCAATACTTTGCAGAACCAAAATGATTTTGTCAGTCTTGAAATAGGTTTATGGTTAAATTTAAGCAAACATTCCATTCTGCCGGTAATCGCATGATTATTCATTTTCCACCAGAATTCACATTTCATTTCATTTTGAAGCGATTGTTGATTCTTTGTGTGTCTTGTAACAAAATTTTCATTATTCATTTTTACAAGGCAGTCATTTTAATTTTAAGCATGACTAACTTTTAAATGATGCTTGTATTTCAAGAGATTAGATGCAACAAGAGTTTGCATATTTTTCAGCTTTGTTAATTCAACCAACATTTTTTTTTAATTATTGACAAGCAGTTTACTATTGTCAGACAAAAGACTTTTGAAATAAGATACCATCTTTAAAAATGTCAAATTTATTTTGGTTGAAAAAAATTGATTTTTTAAAATAATAATTCTGAAAAGAATAAGATTGATAATTCCTTTTCGGATTCAATTAAAATATTTGAAAGTCAAGTCTTAAACAAAATATTTTATCTCAAAGCAATCTTTAAATCAATAAAAGTGAAAACCTGTGTGTATGGAAAGGTCTCTATGAAACTAATCTGCCAATTTTAGGTCTATAGATTTAAAATTTTATATATAAAACCTTAGCTAAACATTTTAATTTGTTTATACCAGAAATTTTGCTGCTAAGGGGGTTGAGATTAAAAGATTAAATTGTTGCAGTCTCTATCAAACTACATTGCCGATTTAGGATCTACAGATTTGAAATTTAATATATGGACTCTTCAAAGTATAATAAAAGTTAAAAAGTATTTTTCAGGTTTTTATGTGGAATAAGTTTTGGGCAACTGTTTACAGGTTTTGACAATGAAGAGCATCAATAAAAGACATTGTTAATTTAGCATTAGAAATCTGTCTGATGACCGTGCAGGCAATAAACTGACAGTCACCGAAGGCCATTGACTCCGTGTCTATGTTTAACCTATATACATGCATTATTACTGATATTACACACTTTAATATAAGCAATCTCACTCTACAGATTATACATATGTATGTATGTATTCATGTTGGTAAATCAAAAAGTTCCAAGTCAAATTACATAAACTCAATGTGAGTGAAAATCAAGCAATAAAATCTTATTGAGTCAGCCTCCATAAATAAAGTTTTTCTTCAATTTGTCTTAGAATTATTTTTATTTACTCCTGTGTGTATATATATATATATATATATATATATATATATGTGTGTGTGTGTGTGTGTGGCGGTCGATGTGGCTCAGTGGATAGACAATTGGACTTTGGAACTGTACTACGCGGGTTCGAATCCAAGTTGTTCCGTCTAAATTCACATGTTGACTAATACCCTTGGGAAAGGTATGAAGCCAAATCTTCCTTCCAGCTATGGGTTGAATAGTGCAAGACCTCAACAGTGGATGTGGCGGATGATGTCTACAATGACATGAAGGCTGCAACAGAGGATAGCCTCCAGTCGTCGTGGTTCTCTCCATGCCATTGGAACCAAGTCCTCCTCCGCCAAGAGGCCGTTTGGTGACTGCAGGTGCATCAGTCTCACCTCGTTAAAAGACAGCATGTGCAGGTGTCTTCCCAAAAGGATCCACAGGGACCAAAACTGAAGACAGTCATACTCGAACACGTGTGACTGCCGATGATAATGATAATATATATATATGTATATATATATATATATATATTGAATAGTATTCTCTACCTGGGTTTCACCATCAAGATCGTGAGGAAAATATTTATCAATATGGGTCTTATAACAAACGTAAATTCATTGGGCACTTTTCTTATTCATAAACAAACTTTCTTTCTGTATCTTTGATACAGAGATTCTATCTTAACCTATATATATATATATATATATATTCTAAGATTATTTACCAAATCAGGAAAAAACTTCATAGGCTACAACTGTTAACTTTTACTCCTTTCAATCAAATGATAGTTTAATACAACCTAAAAATATTAAGACAAATAATTGTCATCCAGTTGTTAATGGAACAAAACTGGATGTCTTTGAAGAAGATGGACCAATTATCTCTCTTGACAAAGTACCTTTTAGGAATGAAATGTAAACAACAAAGTGTGAGGAATGGATGGCATAACTGTAGATTCTTGAGTTTGGTGCTAATATACAATCTCATGTAGAAAATTATCCATAATTAATGGAAAACTCCTCTATTCTTGACAAACTTTTCTTATTGACTGTTTGAAGTAGATGAGTTCATATGATTGTCATTGAAATATTTTTGGAGTCAATGACACAGTAGACATTATTTTCAGTGATCAGCAGCCAGAGGTTATGACTCAATTTAAAAATTTAATCTTTATTGCATGTCTACATAATGTGTGTGCTGGTGTTGTGGATCTTATTTGAGTCAACCATATTTTGTTAATCTTTTCTAAAAGAAATAAACTTATTCATAAATGATTTTCATATAAAGAAACAAAAGAGCAAAAAAAATCAAAATTTGAATAAAGTCTCATCTTTAGTTGGGATTATTTGAACAGAATCAAAAATCATTAAAATAAATGAGCTTGTCTAAATCATTGTAAAAATTTGTCTGTTTAATTCATTCTCTGTCACAGAACAGAAACAGATATTTTAAGATTTTTCTTAGAGCAGTGGAGAAAAAAATGAAGAAGCATACTGGCAAAAAGTAATGTTTATTTTTGTGAAATAATTTTGATTTCTTTTAACTTATTTATGTTTGTTATTTTGATTATCAATGAGGAAGTTGGAATAATAATAATTTTTTTAGGTCAATCTATAAAAACCTTTTTCAAGGAGAGTTATGAAAAATAATATGCGAGTGGCTATTGTTTAAATAGTGCAAATAATGTTCTTTTAAAGTTGCCATAAATAAGAATCGATAGGCGTTTAAATAAGACATTATTTTACTTTTAATCCTCATTAACTGCTGAAAAGAATTCAAAAATGATTTTAAAGGGATTTTAAACAAGTTTTAAAATCGATGGCTTTAGGCCAATTGGACTATTTTCTACCCATTGGGCTCTAGGCTTAAGCCACAGTCAATTCTATTTCTGATTCCCATGACAATGTTTCCAATTAGAAACAACACATCAGAAAAACAATCCTCACTGAGAAAATCAATTCAAAAACTTACAATAAATTCTTATGTTGTCTTTAGTAACAGTTTTTCTTCAGTTATCAACAAAAATTTTGAAATCTTTTTTAAGACTTTTATTTATTTTTTATCTAAATTTTTGTTTAGTCTGCTTCAACGCTGGGCAGTAATTCTAATATATAGAAGACACAGAAAATGTATATGTTCAATATTTGATTATCAAAAGTCTGGTTCACAGATAGAAGATTGAATAAAAACTAATAAGATAAGTTTCTAAAGTCCAACAAAAATACATAAAGAAGTAGGAAGGACACATGTGTCAAAATTTTGGGTCTATAATAACAAAATAGATAAGTTATTCATTATATATTTATATTACAAATATTTTCTATTCTATTTTTTATATTCAGCCTGCAAATCCAAAATTGATAAAATATCATGAATTATTAGATATTACATTGGTGTTCTTTTCTTCTCAGATTCTATTTGTAATTGAGGGTGAGGTATTGACATCTTATCCCCTACCCTCGTTTATTCAATGAGAGGGAAGGCTTCATCAATTTCGGAAATGCAAGTGATGAAACAAAATAGTATTATCCATGTCAAAAATAAATTCTGGAACACTTCAGCTTTTAAAAAAATTACTTTAAAAACTAGGTTGCATTACTTTTGGAACACCCTCATATTAATATTTCTCTTTATTATTTTTGTTTTGTCTTACTCTTCTCTTTTTGAAAAAGACTCTACAGAATGCAAAAGAATCATGATTCTAGAAAAGTTCAAAAAATTAATGCTGAAAATTTTTCTTTTTTAATATTTTTGATAAACTTGTAACCAACCAACAAACCACAATCCTCTAATTTTACTTAGATTTTCAGAATATTGTTAATATCCTTGAGATTTTTATCATTTATAAATATTTTAATAAAAACTGTTTTCATGAATTTGTGGAAAAGATAGTATATTTAACTGTTACTATCCAATTTTATTGATCAATTATGTAGTCTATCATTTCTAATTTCAAAATCATAGTTGCTCTTTACTGTTGTAACATGTCAATATTTAATCTTTTGCTTATTGTTGATGTTTCAACAGAATTCAGTTTTTTTTTTCTAATCTACTTCTGATCTTTTTAGGAAATGTCATTATTAATTTTGATATGTATCTTTCAATGTTGTTTTTGAGAATCTGATATAAGCATTTTTTTCTTATTTATTTGTTCTTTGATAATTAAGATCTTTTACCAGGCAAATTTAGATTTCCAAATAAGGAATTACACTAATAAGGTAAAAATGAACAAAATTTTGAATAAAGCAGAGAAGTGACCACATAACCAATAATATTATATACCTTTCTTCAGGTGTGAAACAAAAATGGTAAAATATTGGTCAATTTGTTGGCAGTTATCATAAAGAATAAGTGGTTTTGATAGCATTTTAGACATAAAGAAGGTTAAATTGATTTTTGAAATATTGAAATGAGGTTTGATAATTTATATATCTTTTTTTTCAAACCATTATACCCATCCTTATCATTATTGCTTATATGAGCTACCTCTTGTAGAGATTTTAACCCCATTGAATGGTTACTCTTTATTGTTAATCAAGAATTCTTTTCAATTCAGGAAAAAAGATTACTAATGCCCCTATCCAGTCCAACATAATTATCAGCTTAGATGTAGTAAGTCTGTTCATGAAGATATCCGCATGAGACTTCAACAGTGGGATGGGATAGGTTGACAATGGAACTCTTGTTGTAGGAACACATATATATCCTTGTGGATAATCTGATGTAGATATTGTCCTTCTAGGTGGAACCCACCATGAATGGGTGTGGCATATATTGATAAAAAAAGGTTTGATTATGGCAGATATCTACATGAAATACTTAGAGGAAATGACATAAGGATCAACACCACTAAAGCCGTGAATGTGGTTCAGATATGTAGATGAATCATTTCTGCTCCCCTATCAGAAAGACGGGCAATTGTTGATATATCATATAAACTTGATTCATCAATCAATTTGGCCTTTTAACATCAGAACAGTCTTCACTACTAACTGAACTCTTTAAAGAATCCTCTCTTCACTGTAAAGCCTTCCATAAGCTTTAACACAACCAAATATTGTGTAAATGAGTTAAGTTTAAGTTACCATATTGTATTGGAGAGAGAGAAAATTCCATTTGCAAGAAGGTTTTAAGAATTAGTAACCTATATGAATGATTTAAGTTTAAAGGAGATCTCATTTATCTTGTCTTAATTTGTTAATACCAATTAGATAAATTCCTGTGTCTTAATTACTCAAGTCAGCAGCAGCAAGGCCTTTGAAATAAGTTATTTCAAAGGCCTCAGTAGAGGTCAAGCTCTTTCTATTAAAGAAATGAGAACAAATCTTAAAGGTACACGAAACAGATTATTTCTTAGAAAGTAGCGGATGAACTTTGTAGTCATTTATCTTTTTTTCTAAGTTATTCTGATTTCTAAAATTGTACTCACAAGGTAAATGATTGACTTAAATAAAAGTTATGAAGCTTTCATTTTTAGTTATATTCCCAATATTAGTTAAAAAAGAAAATACCTGTTCTATACGAAATATCTAAAATTATTATTTTTCTTTTCATAGATACCATGTATCCCAATTCTTACATTAATAAACATCACAATATTTGGAATATTATTTTTTTCTTTATGAATCATTCTAAGAATATGGGGAAGTCCATTTGGCACGTTGCTTTTCTACTAAGGCTTTGGAGTTCAAATCCAAGCCCTTCTGTTACATTAACATGTACCCTGGTAAAGGTATGAATCTCCACATTTCTTTCAGCTTTGGGTTAAATAGTACATTGTGTGTTATTCCAAACAATTAGACAACAAAAAGTGTTTCATAAAAATGATTGTTCCCAGCATTAAATGACCAAAAAAGTAGATATGCCATAAAACAAACTAATTAATAAATCTAACAATATGATTATAAAAAGGGTGACAGAAGTTGATACATCATAGAATAAAAATGATCTAATCTTTATTGTTAGAAATAATAATAATGTATTTAATAATATTCATTCAACAAACTTCAAGTCATATTGAACTTAACCTTATCTGCTTATCATTACATTTTCTTTTAGGTTTTTAAACTGTCACATCCATACGGTCAAGTTTTCCTAGAATGTCATGAAGCTACTTCATATCATCATTAAAAGCATTTAACAATTTTATCTTTCGTTTTAATCATGTTACTAATTTAAACATTGAATTTTTGGAATAAGTCAAGTAGTTAATCACTTTTAATATAAGACTAGATATTTGGCAAATTTGACTCTTATGGCAAAAAAATTGATGCATGTTTCTCTGAAAACTATATTTTTATGTAAATGAAAATGAGAAACAGGATCGATATTCTTAATTGTAATTCTAAAAATGGCTCATTTCACTTGAAAGTCAGTGCATCCAGGAAAAGTTAAGAGCAGTTGAAAAAAATGCTGATGTTAGCCCATTTTTATTGAAAAAGCAACTAGAAGTATAAAGAAGGCAAACAACTTTGAAAGCCACAAAAAGTATGGCATCAAAACAATCTGATATTCCTAGTAATCTAGTTTTTTTAGGGATCAAATGTGTTTTAAAAAAAGAAAAAATAGTTTTTGGTCCTAAATGAGTTAAATAATCTATTTAACAAATAAACCAAAATAACCTAATTAAACAAAAAGTTGATGAGACTGAATAAACTCCAGTTTTCTTATGTATCTATGTGTTTATATATCTATATACTTATAAAAATCAGATTATGATGTTTGTACAAGACTCCACATCCTGTAGCTCTTTAGGAAATAAAACCACAAAAGTTGTTTTTTTTAATTTCTGTTAGTTTAGAGTGCTTCACAAAAACAAACTACAATAGTTATTTAAAAAAATGATTCAAACTACCGAAACTTGAATATGTATGGTAGCACATGTCTGTAGTGCATTGGCTTCTTTTAACTACCTTCGAGAAAGCTTTATTAAATGAATGAATTATGAGAAAGCATAAGAAATAAATTAGTATAAAAAGAATCACTACTTGCTTTCTTATATTCCTAAATGGCAAGTCCCTGGCACCTGGGAAAAGCCGGGCAATACTTGTAGTGTGTATGTATAAATCTTTTTTTTCATCTCTCTCTCTTTTTCATAGAAAAATGGGAAATAAATTACTACAATATGCAATAAAAAAATTAAGTAGAAAAAACAAAAACAAATATATATATATTCAGTGGCGACTAATTTTGGATTTTCATTCTTCAGGGCACATTTATTATCAGATTAATATTTAAAAATTAAAATATCATATTAAATTAATTATTATTTAAGATTTTCTCTTTTTTCAAAAATATTTCATTTATTATCTTTCTTAATATTAATATGTCCCAAACAAGACTCAATGGACAAAATATAAAAATGATAATAAGCAATATGCCCTGAAAAAGGAAAAATCCAAAACGCGTTGGCACTGAATATGTTCTTGTTTTTCTTTCTAATTAATTTTTATATCATAAAGTGGAATCTTGAGATTTAGCTTCTTTCAGTGAAAAGCCTTTTGAACTTTTATAAAACATAAATACACATTAGGTCTGATAGAAATAAATTCACTCTAACAAAGGGGCCGACAATCAGCTAGCTGATCAAAGTTTGACTTTCAAAGCTCTTTTGACTTCTCAAAACCATAATGCATCTTGTCCGAACCTGAAAAATGATATTAAGTAACTTGGCATCAAAACATTGACCTCATACCATGCTTTAGAGCACACATTTTGATACTGCAATGCCTAGATTTGTAGTCATTTGTAGTCATGTGGACTAACCAAGAAAAATATTTTCCAAAGCCTTTGATACATAACTGTATTTGATACACGCATGTACTAGTGATAAAAAATTGTAATTTACAGAAAAAAAATTTAATAGAATGATGAGTTAAAAAGCAATGCATGTTTAAAAGCAATGGAGTGTTTTAAAAGGAAGACAACCTTGAAAGCAATGATAGATATCATAAACAATTAAATCTTATCCACAAAAAGCAAAAAAAGAAAATCATTGTGTTATGATCAAGAAAAGGGTGGAAAATAACACGATCCTAGTAGGAGTTATAATAAGATATATTATATGAATAGTACAAGAAATAAAAGACAGCTCAGGTTTTGGCTGAGCAAGTGAAAATTTCATAGAGAGAAAAGCATTAGAAATGATTTTAGGATTAAAAATGCATTAGGATTTAATATACTATAACAACGAATATTTAAAAAAGCATTTGTAAAGAATTTAAAATTTAAAAAAAAGCATTAAATTTAAATTTAGTTTTAAAAAGGGTTATGTATAGATTTAATTTTAAAAAACATTAGGAATAAATTAAGTATAAAATATCATTAAGAATTAATTAAGTATAAAATATCCTTCAGTATAAAAAAAAATGTTAAAAAGATTTTAGTATAAAAAAGCATTAACTGCTTTTCTAAAGATGAGGCTCCCTTATCTATCTTAGAGGAAAGACTTAGGAATGATTTTGGGATAAAAAAAAGCATTACTATGAAAAAAAGCAAAAAAAAAGCATCAACTGCTTTCCTATACACTAGCGGCTAGTACCTAGCACCCAGACAAAGCCAAGCAAAACTTCTAGTATTGAATAAATGTTTTTGCTAAACAAACTCTTGTTGAAAGCAATTAATAGAAGTAAAAACCCAAAGTTTTCAAGGAAAACTTAAAACTAATTCTTAGTTATAACAAATAAAGAATTGGAAGCTCAATTTCTCTCATAAAATTTTAAAAAGCACTCAATATCTCAAGCAAAATCAAATTATCAATGGTCAGTTGCTACTGATATTATCAAAACAGGAATGTGTGTCGCATTAGATAAAAAAATTGTCTATTTGTGTAATTAATGCAAGTTCATATGGTAAATTTAAGCAGAACTCTACTTTGTGCTTATTATATGTGTGTGTGTATATATATATATATATAATTATAAAACAGGATATCTGTATTTGCTGTTAAATATTTATGAACATTTAATTCTTTACATATTGGCTAATAAAGCATATATCATTTGAGGGGAGTGTGAGGCAGAAGATCTGAAATAAAGGAGTTAGGCAATCTTAAAACCAACAAGACAGTCGTGTGTGTGCATATATATATATATATATGTATATATATATATATATACACACACACACACACACACACAGGGCAGCGACGGTGGAGCATTGGCAAAAGC
>JAUZSX010289248.1:0-14408 GCA_034780655.1 Idiosepius hallami
AATATATATATATAAATCTTTTTGATTCTGAACATTAATTTCTAGCTTAATTTTGCCAATTTGTTAACATATATGAATGAATGAATGAATGAATGAATGAAATTCAAGTTTATGAAAAAGGGCATTATGACAACAAACAATGTTTTACCATCTGACACTCCGGAAGCAGAAATTAGTTGTCCAATCATTATCTTTTTTTTTCTATTTTATCTCTTTCTTGTGTGTCTTTTGAATTCCTCTTTTAAGGTGCAATCGGTGACACTAACAACTTGAATCAATAGAATTGTCTAACAAGGAAAAATGAACACAAAGCTAATAATATGTCCTTTCTTTGTTGGTAGAATTCCTGTTTTGAACGATAATAGGAAATTCTGTCTGGCTTTTACTGTTTATGGAAAATGTTTGCAAGGAATGAAGTTGATAAAAGTAATTAAATAGAATCAAAGGCAATAAATTCCAGTTTTGTAAGCAATATTTTTTATGAAAATTTTTCTTTGGTTTTTATTCTTTCAAACAAACGATGAACCTTTTTTTAAACAGTAAATGAAAATTCAGTTTTATTTATTTGATACCTTTTTAATTGCAATTTTTATTATTAATTGCAATTTTATTATTAATTGCAATTTTTATTATTAATTGTAATTTATTTAATACCTTTTTTAATTGCAAATTTTTTTCTTTCTCGAATATTGATTAATTTTCTTGTATCTGGGTTTTTGTAGGTTTCTGTTTTCTATATATGAGACTTAATCATAAAACGCCCTGGTGCTCACCAAGTAAATATAATATCCTCATCTATTTGAAGGGTAACACCGGATGTAAAAAGCCCGGGTAAGAGCACGTGAAAATGGCCTTGTTCCAAACTTGGGTTGAAGCTCACCAAATAAATATAATATTTCTTTCATTTAAATTTTCTTTCTTTTTTTCTTTCTATTTTCCTTCTTTTTTTTTTTAGATTAGTGTGTATGCGTTTGGGGTGAGTTACAACACTGTCTGCCTCAATGTAATTTAATGCAGTAACCTAATTCGCATTAAATCTCTGTTGTTTTATTTTTGTTGGTTTTGTTTTTTGTTGTTTTTTTTTTTCTCCGAACCGATATCTTCGTCTAGATTTCCAGCAGATAAATTAATCCTTAATAATTAAAATAAATAAGACCTAATAATCGAGACAACAACGTAGCCAATCGGAAAAAAAATGACCTCCAAATGTCAAGCTGGAACTAAGCTTAGTTTCTTAATCCAATTCGGTGCATGCGCATTATGTGTTTTTGCACTGCGTCATTTGTGCATTTTTAACAGCATTCCATTTTTCTTTTACCTTTTTTGCTTTATTTTTTTGGCTTTTCTTCAAATATTATTTCTGTAACATAAGGAAAAAGTCATGTAATTTACTCTAATCAATAGTTTTATCACTAAAAAAAACTTTAGATAATTCAACAAAAACCAACAAAGATTCGATTGTATCAAGATCTCATTCAGAAAATGATAATTATTTTTGATACCCTGATATTTAATGAGGTGAACCTATGTTTTGAGGCATGCTCGTTCGTTCGTTCGTTCGTTCGTTCGTGTTTCTCTCTACAACTATCCGTTCAATTTTTATGAAATTTGGCATGAAGTTGTAACTTCGGTCAGATTAGAAAGTGACATTCTCCGATTTTTGAAAAAAAATCTCGTTAGCCCCCCAGGGAGTAAAAATGACCATAAACAGCCAAAAACAACATTTTCCGGCCTATAACTTTTGATCCATTCGTTCAATTTTTCTAAACTTGGCCAAAATGTGGACGGTATTGTTCATTTCACAAATTGAATAGTGTTTACTCCGGGAAAAATCTATTTTGCGTCCCTCGAGGACTTTTAGAGCTAGGGGTACCACGCACGCGCGGCTTGTTCTTTCTGAGTTATTTGTCCTTCTACATATCATCAATTGTAAATACAAATCGGTGTCATCGCTGGGGATATTTTAAGCAGGATTAGCCCGTAAAGTAATTGTGGTACTTTAGGGATTGTGGTGTAATGTTGCGATGGATAAATGTATTCATTAATTATGAGAAGTGAATAGGTCACGGAAGAGTGTAGTTATGGTTAAGCTTTAAGTGTACACCCATCCCTATAAGGACCCTCCTCAATCAGCCTTGTACCAAATTTGTATTTTTTACAAATAAGTACCATTGCAATGATTGATAACGTTTATAATTGTTTCCCTCCACCCCCTCCAAAATTTTTTCAGTACTCTTAATAAGCAAAATCTCCCTGTGGTATTTTCTGCTTGTTTTCAGTGTGATACCCGGAAAGCATTAGGCTACCTTCCCCATGGAGGGAAAGGGGGGTCTTACTTACCCTACCATAATTTGTTAAACTTTTCTATTTTTTCTTTTCTGGGTTTTTTGTCCCATTCCCTATCATCAATTGTAAATATAAATCATCATCAATGATGGGGATATTCTAAGTAGGATAAGCCCATTGAGTAAATGTGGTATTTTCGTGATTGTTGTATGTTGTGGCGATAAATAAATGTATTCATAAAGGTCACAGAAGAGTCTAGTCAAGATTAGCTTTAGTTGTACGACCAGCCCGACTAGACCTCAATTATCCTTGTGCCAAATTTGTATTTTTTACAAATAAGTATCATGAGCGTTTTGATGGTTGATGTTTTTTAAACAAAAGAAAAATAATATTAAAAAAAAACAAAAAAAAAAATACAGATTTAACACCTCTCCGGAAAATCCAGATTTAATACCTCTCTTATATGAACTCCCGATTACGACAAGAAGGTTTCCGAGAAAGACATCCGAAGGGTTCATCGGTTAAAACGTTGTGTATGTATCAATAATAAAAATGAGGAAAACAACCCGAAAAATAGTTCTACAAATCTTATCTTATGATAAATTGTAAAGAATATAGAATTAAAATAAAATTCCCGTTTGTTTGGTAATAATTGTTCGCTTTGTTACTAAAAACAAGAATGACGACTTTCAAACGAATCAAAAAGAAACAAATTTATTGTAATAAATGAATAAATAAATGGGCAGCGAAGGTGGAGATTGGTAAAAGCTTGGGTTCTGGAATCGTAGTATGCGAGTTCAAATCCCTATCAAAAACTATTGTATTCATTGCCTCGGTCAGATGAGGCTTGTTAACTTGGGAGAACAGTCCATTTAGGTGAGGGGCAACACCGAATGCAAAAAGCCCGGATACGAACATGTAAAAATGTCCTTGTGCCAAACTTGGGTTGGTGCTCACCAAATGAATAGAATATTTATAGCAATAAAATTACAATTTGGCACAAGGCAAAGAAAGAAAATAAACGTTATTTCCAAGATGTAAACATTATTCATTCAACTTTCTTTACTTCATGTTTTCCATTAAAAAAAAACAGTATTATCGGTAAAATATATGTACGGACACAGAGAATATAAAAAATTTCTTAACTGTTATTATTTTCCTATATACAGGGCATCTAAAAAGTTGCTGTGCAGTACAAAATAATGTCTTAAAGCCAATAGAGGGCATTTTCAGTATTTCTTTTAAGATAAGAGAAATAAATAAAACCTTTTAATGAGCAAAAATTGTAATAAATATTTTTTATAATAAAACTTAATATTTAATAGTTTATTTAATTTTTTATATCCCCATCCATTTTATATATTGTTCAAACCCCAGGCGTTCTGTTTACGTTCATATTTTGAGTAATACTCTTAGGGAAGGTGTGAATTTCTGCATTTCTTCGGCTATGGAATAAATGGCACATATTATGTTATTCAAAATTCTACGCGTGGACAAAAAGAATGTTTATCAAAAGATGATAATTCTCGGCATTAAATGATCCAAAATGATTAATATGTTAATTCCTCTGTGATGGCGTCAATAATCAAATTTCTAATTTTTGTTTATTGGATAAGGTTAGTTAAAAAAAGTCCTCCTCACCGACTTTATCAAGTCAGCAAAATCTATACTCAACAATCGTTTCAAGTACTTTTGCAGACTTGCTTTCGTGCTTGGCTGACACGCAAACTCAAGTCCTGATCACCCGTATTTACCACTTAAGGGTCCAAGACTGTTAAATTTTTCCCTAGAGTGCGCTTAGCTATTCCGCTGAGATAGGTTGAACAGGAGCGGTAAAGATTGAAGACATATAGAAGAAGAGACAATATCGTTGGCTATTTCATACCTTCTTGTAAACCTCTTAAACCCCAACTCCCCCAGATAGCGAAACGTTTGAGTGGACCCAATGCCTCCAAAAAAACAAGAAAAATATATTTAAAAAAAACAACAAATAGGTTTAAACTATTTTTTTAAAGCCAGGAAGTGGATTCCATTGCGGAAGCTATTGACCTTTGACTGCCATCTTTTTCGAGTTCAATGCTTACCCAAGTACCGGATTGATGATCATCGTTTTTTTACATTTGTTTATTCAAACAAGACTGTTGTGAGTTAAAAGATATGACTCTTTATTACTAAGGAAAAAGTAAACTACTTAAACAAAGAAAAAAAGATAAATTGTTTACTATTTCTTTCTTAGAATTACTAGAAACACTGTACTGAAATAGTTTAATCATCAAATGCAACAACAGAGCAACACGATAAAATCTTCAATGCAAAACAAAAAAGTAACCCAATAATGTCTTCGTATTATGAACATAGAATATATTCTGTAATGAATTGTTCAATCCTTTAATATACATACAATCAACTGTTCAATGCGACAGATCAACATTTTTTTGTGTCTCAACTGACTGCAGATACCATCAAGTAAAAAACAAATTATGTAATTGGACAAAAACACAATTCCAAATGAACTCAAAAGCGAGCATTAAAGTATTCAAAACTCCGAAATTGACATGACACAATGATTCAGGGCACAACAATTTGCGTATGTACGGTGCTTTGAACGAAAATATTCGTTATAAAATCAGGCAGACATTTCTGTAAAACCTGTTAAAAGGCTAATAAACTTATGCCAAACAACGTTTAGAAAGCGATTTAAAGTAGTAGATAATCTTTATATATACAAGTTGGAAAAGTATTTCTTGCAAAGCATGAATACAGTTAAGCAACTTCTTTTTAGCAAGATGATGTCCAAAAAGTCACTGTGTTCTATCGGCATATATTTAAATCAGCTAATAATCTATAAGTATAAGTATAAATCAGTAAGTTTTATTCATTTAGAGGATGAAATTTTAATCAACCTAAATGAAATGCTAGAAAAATCATCCATTGCCATTAAGAAATTATTTTCATTTATAAAAATCACTTCACCCAAGTAGTATGAAATCCTACATCCTGTATGTTTTCAGAAATTAAAACAAAAATAGTTGCTTTCTAAATTCTTGCTGAGGTCTTCACAAAATGAAACCACAATAGTTATCTACAAGAATAAAAATGATCAAAACCAATAATCTGCATATGTATGCCATTGCCTGTCTATATGATAGGCTGCCTTAACTGCATTAGAGAAAAGCATCAGAAATAAATTTGATATCGAAATAAATTTCGTGTAAAAAAAGCTTTAGAAATAAAGAGAAACGTAGAGAAAAGCATGAGAAATCAATTTACAGTGCTTCGCAAAAGTATTGGATACATTATATTTTTCTTCATAACTCTACTTAAGGTTCAAGATTTTACCTGAAATTTGGTCAGTATATTCCTATTACTATTCATACCAAAATTTGGGGTAGTAATTACAAAAACATCATTTAGAAAGTTTATATTTAAAGAAAAATATAAATAAACAAACACAAAAGTATTTTCCTCTTTCTCTCTTCCCTTTCTCACACCCTCTTACTCTCTCTCTCTCTCCTTTCTCCACTCTCTTACTCTCTCTCTCCTTTCTCCCCCCCCCGAGCATACATTTAAAGAAAAAAAAAGAAAAAAAAAAAGAAACAAGCTAACCACATCATTGTGTCTGTCTGTCATCAAAACATTCATTGTATTTGAATGTTTAATTAAAAATGCCCTTAACTTTTGATTATCAGCCACAAACAGCCAGTTGTAAATTAATTATGATGTTTAGAGGGAGGTGGGGTGTGTGGGTGGGGAGGAAATAAGGGAGAGGGTGGGGTGTTGTTATTCCCAGAGAATGGTCAGAATGGACAGGAATTGTGATTGAGAAAAAAAAGAATGGAAGAACAAATAAAAGGAAAAAGTGGGAATTGAAAAAAATCTTTATTTTTGTATTTTAAGGGAAAGATGAAAAAAGGGTTAGGAAAGGAAATATATGGAAATTAGAAATAATGGGGGGGTCTTTATTGTTTGGATTTTTAGACATTTTAGGAAGAGAGAGAGTAAAGAAGAGGGAGAGAGACACAGAGTAAGGAAGAGAGAGAGAGAGTAAAGAAGAGAGAGAAAGTAAAGAAGAGAGAGAGAGTAAAGAAGAGAGAGAGAGAGACAGACAGAGTAAGGAAGTGAGAGAGTAAGGACGAGAAAAAGAGAGAGTGAGAAAGAGAGATAGAAAGGAAGAGAGAGAAGGGGAGAGAGAGAGAAAGGGGAAGAGAGAGAGAGAGAGAAAGGGGAAGAGAGAGAGAGAGAGAGAAGGAAAAAGAGAAGGAAAGAGAGAGAGAGAGCTCCCAAATCAAACAGTAAACAATAAATTTTATTTTTATACTTGAGGGGGAGGAGGTGACTTGAAAAAAAAAAAAGTTTTGTCAATAATTAAATCCAAAAAAACCAAAATGTAGAAAGAAAAAATCAAAAATCAAATGAAATTAAAAAGACAAAAAAACAGAAAAAACAAAACTGAGAGTGAAAAAAAAAAAAAAAACAAGAAGAAAAAAGACAATGAAAGTAAAAAAGAGAAAGGAAATAAGGGAGACAAATGGGGAGGGGGAGAAAGAGTGTGAAGGGACAGAGAAAAGAATATGAAAAACAAAGAGGGGAAATCTAAACAAAGAAAGAAAAAGAAAAGGAAAAAAGAAAGAAAAGAAAAAAGAAAGAGAGAAAAAAGAATACAAAAAAGAAAAGTAAGAAAGAAAGAAAAAAAAGAAGAAAAAAAAGAAAAGAAAGAAAAAAGAAAGAAAAAGAATAAAAGAAAGAAAAGAATAAAAGAAAGAAAAGAAAAAAGAAGAAAAGAAAAAAAAGAAAAGAAAAAAAAGAAAGAAAAGAAAAAAGAGAGAAGAAAGAATACAAAAAAGAAAAGAAAGAAAAAAGAAAAGAAAGAAAAAAGAAAGAAAAGAAAAAAAAAGAAATAAAAGAAAAAAGAAAGAGAGAAAAAAGAATACAAAAAAAGAAAAGAAAGAAAAAAAAAGAAAAAATAAAGGAAAAAAGAAGAAAAGAAAAAAAAAAGAAAAGAAAAAAAAAGAAATAAAAGAGAAAATAAATTGATTAATGGAGTGCAGGAGGGGGGCATTTAATTTATGACATCCTGTGTTATTAAGTGTTAGGGTTTCTAAAAGAGAGAAAAAAGTGTTTGTGTGAAAGAAAGAGTGTGTCTCTGTGGGGGAGAGAAAGAAAAAAAGAAAGAAAGAAAGAAAGAAAGAAAGAGTGTGTCTCTGTGGGGGAGAGAGAGAGAGAGAAAGAAAGAAAGAAAGAGTGTGTCTCTGTGGGGGAGAGAAAGAGAGAAAGAAATAAATAAAGAAAGAAAGAGTGCATGTATAGTCAGTCTATTCATATCATCTAAGGAGGTCAGTTGGGCAGTAGGGCAGACATTGGCTTTTTTTTTTGTTTTTGGCATCTTATGAAAGGTGAAGGGAGAGAAAGACATTACTTCTCTCTTTCTTTCTATCTTTTCTCTGTCTGTCTCTCTCTGTCTGTCTTCCAGGGGGATATTCTGAGCCCAACACACACACATTCTGTGAAACAGGCAGCAGGCAATAGTGTGGGTCTAAGAAACCATCTGGTTCTTCTTCTTCTTCTTCCACCTAATCCTACAAATACACAGGCCAGCCAGGAAAACCTAGACACTGTATCCACCCCAGATTAGAAGTTGGTTAGGAAAAGGGAAGCAGGGGAGATCAGACCAGAGCATCCATTTAACTCTACCCCTACTGATACTAGCCATCCCCTTTTCACATTTCTTTTGCAAAAAGAAGAAAGGATTCTTGAAAAGACAGACAAAAAAACAAAATAAACCAAAAACAACAACATCAACCTCTCAAAAATAAAAATTTTAAAAAGAGACAGGCTGAGTAAAAATTTTTAAGTGTTCTTTACTTTGGACCCTGACTTAGCAAAATTATCAAGACAATATTAAGGCCAAAAATATCAATGTGTCTTTTTTTTGCCTTTGGTCACCAGGGCTGATATATCATCAACCCTTTAGAGTAACTGTAAAACTGTGTCTGCCTACTGGCCTCCAGGAGGCTTAGCCAGCCCAACCATTGATGACACACAATTTAGTGGTGAATTTCATGGGAGTTCAGTTTCATAAGAAGTCCTGAGCCAAGCATGTAAAGATGCCTGTCTAATGTTTAGGGTCCAAAGGGTTAAAAACAAGAAGAAAATGTAACATTGCATTGATGTACAGGAATCACCATTAAAACAAACTTTTGATTTCCATAATTTCATAATTTAATTATTTTATTCCCCACCCTCAATTAATTAAATTTTAAACATGCCCCCACCCCCTGTTTTAGTTGCAACATTATAAACTTTTATTGTTTTATTGTGTTGTTGTGGTGTATTTCTGCACTGGCCTTTTTAATTTTCTTTTTTGCTGCAACAGTTTCTTACCAACAATTTTTCTCCTGATAAAATGTTGGTCAAAAGGGCCTTGAGGTATAATTTATTTCTAATATTTAAAACGTAATTTTATAATCTATGCATTGGTTTTATTTGTGGACTGTTGTCCTCATCTTCCATAGTTGTTAGAAACCATAATGTGTGTATGTATTCAATCATGTTTGGACTGTTGTCCTCATCTTCCATAGTTGTTGTTTCACCACATTTCAACCAAATTGTCCTCTGGCTTTTGTTAAGAGATTAATCAACTAACGAAGGCCAGAGGACAACTTGGCCAAAACATGTAATAACAACGATAAAGATGAGGACAACCGTCTGCAAATAAAATCAATACATCAACTACAATAGTTATTTTGGTTGTTTTGTTTAAAGGTATATTTAAATCATTTAACACCAAATCAAGTTTTCTTTTTAAAAAAAATTAATTTTGTAAAAATATTCTTTATCAAAACAACAGTTTCTTAGATACTGCGTTACAAATTCAAGGAATGTAAATCACATCAATGAATAACATTGAAAAAACTTACCTATAGTTTGAAGAGAAATGAAGAATCCAAGGGCACCCCGTTCTCCATGGGTGGCTATGTAGGCACAGACAAGACAAATGAAAGCATTCACCCAGATCATTGCGTAGACAATTGCAATTGGGATCGTATCAGCCAATAATAATATTATCAAATTAAAGAACAACAACAGATTTCAATGTTCTGTAAGAGTTAAATTAGATTTCTTTTTTAATAGCTCTATAAATTGTGTATTTTTATATTTTCTGAAGAAATTAAAAAAATTTTTTTTTTTAGGCAAATAATTTAGGACTTTCATCATCATCATCATCATCAACCATTACACCCAGTGGTGTGTTGGGTAGCAAATTTGTTTTTTGCTGTTTCTGTAGCATACTTGTTTTTACGAGAAAAAGTTGCTAGTTCTATGCTTAACCTCCAAACTTTTTTGGAATTTTTTTAAGTCAGTTGTGCCGATTCTCTCCCGAGTTAAAGAGCCCCATCTGCCCAAGATGGCTAACGGTAGATAGAATGGTTTTGACAGGGATTCAAACTTGCGTAATGCAATTTCATAGTCCAAGCCTCTACCAATACTATACCTTGCTGCCGACATTTAGGAATTTAGTTTGCATTTATTATGGCACTACTATTTATCATTATTTATCTAGCATGCCCATGCCATAAAAAATGATGGCACAAAATTGTTAGTAAAATAATAGAAAAAAAAGTAAATTTGTATTAAAGAATGAAATAAGGATAATAAATACAAATAATAACATTTAAAAGATCTAAAAATTAAAATAGAAAAATATTAGTAAAATAATCTATAATAATAAAATAGTCTATAAATCTGATATAAATTTGTATTAAAGAATGAGATAGGGATAATGAATACAAATAACATTTAAACGGTCTAAAAATAAAAAGTTAGTAAAACAATAAAAAAAACTATGATAAATGTGTCTTGAAAAATGAAATAAATAAAAAACAAATAATAATATTTGAATGGCAAAAAATAGATAAATAAAAAAACAAATTAAAGTCTTCAGTGTGTGACATATCAACACTTTTAGGTCATTTAATGCCAAGAATAATCATTTTTTGATAAATGTTCTTTGTGTCCACAAGTACATTTTTTAATAACACAATGTGCATTATTTAAACCATAGCTGGGGAGAAAGTGGTGATTCATACCTTTCCCAAGGTTATTAGTCTAATCTTGATTACAAATAAAATGACTAAGATATAAACTTTAGTATAATGAGTGCCAATTGGATTTTAAAATTTTCCCGGCATTTGTTTATTATGGTAAAAAAAAATTAGTTTGTAATGAATTATAAGTTTGTTTGTTTTGGTGTTTAATGGCATATCATCCTTTACAGGTCATTTTAATGCCGAGAACAATTACTTTGGATAAACGTTATTTTTATACACATATAGTTTTTTTTAATAACACAAGTTGCGCTATTTAATCCATAGCTGGAGGGAAGATGGTGATTTATACCTTTACCAAGGGTATTAGTCGACATGTCGATGTAGATGGAAGAATTTGGATTCGATCCAGTGTACTACGTTTCCAAAGTCCGATTGCCTATCCACTGGGCCACGTCTACTACCCCGAATTAAAAGTGATAAAAAAAAATAATGCAATTTTAAGGTAAAATTTTTAAAGTTATTCTTAAAGCCAATTATTTTGAATGGGAATAAACACGAGTATGGATGACACACAATAAGGATACTTGATCGTCCAAGGAAGTCTGGAAATCCAAAATGTCTGCAGAAGTGACAGTCCCATAAGCATAACCAAAGAGAATACCTAAAAAAAAAATGAATTTTAAGAAATTATAGTTCTTCTGAAGCATCATATGATATAGATAATAAATATATTTATTAAGACTAAAATGATGCATTAAAAGTCTAAGTCAGTAATATTTCGGAGTTATAACTCCATTATCAAACTATTGGTTTTTTTGGGTTTTTTTAATTAAAAAAAACATTTTATTTTTTATCAAACCAGTAATCTGGTTTTTCATATAAATTTACTTGAAATATTTCACAATAAATATATTGTTGTGGTTGAAACTTGATATCTCTCGTAATAGAATCAGTCAGTCATTATAAATAGTAGTGACTAAACCAGTCACGTTGGAAACATCACATGTGAAGAATCCTCACTTTCAGGACAGCTGGTCAGAGCTAACCTTCTGTAACTACCTTCTGTTTCACCTGTAATAAATATGTTGTAGGTTTTCCTGACACAGGACGCCCATTTCATTTTGTTTGGCCAGGCCATAAAATATATCTTACAAAGATTTTTGATAATCTTAAACCAAAAGTTTTGATCTTTTTTTATATGAAAGTTAATAATGGAAAAAGCAAATTTAAATTTAATAACAAAAAAAATGAAAAAAAAAAAACTGAGTTACCTTAAATTTGATGCTACTTAAGCAAACGCCAAGGGCAACATAAGCAGCAATGCCTGCGGGAAGCCAAGGCAAATAATGGGACGTCAGGCCATAATAATTCAATACTGGATAACAAAGAAGAGTTGCAATTGCACCACTCAACCATCTTGAACGAAGAACTTGTTGATAGGAAATTCCTAGAAAAATAAACAAAAATCATTTAATAAATAAACAAGAAAAAAAAAGCATTAAATTAAATCTTCAATTAATCAATTTTAAAGAAAACCAATTTTCAACAGCAAAGAGGAGACCATATTTATTATCATCATTTATTACTAACTTTATTCATGGCTTAATTTTAAAAACAATATTATGAGAAATGCAGGCATTGAATTTGCATAAATCATTTCATTAATGTTTCATGATGGGTTATTTAATGCCGAAGGAATTATTTGGTTTTATTTGTTTATTTGTTTATTGCTTATAAGATTTTTTCTTAAGATTTTAATTCTAATATTTTAGTTAGATTGGTATTACTTGTGGTGTGTGCTATTCATTTGTTTTGTTGTATAGTCTTGTTTCTCTTAAGAATTCAAAAATATTGTTAAGATCTACTTAGTAGAGAAAGGCTTTTAGATTGTTTTATCAGTGCTATTTCATTTGTATTTGTTGAAGATCCATGCAATTTATTAGGATGTGTTACTATATAATGTTCCTGGCATGGTATACAGATTGGTGCATCTTCGCCTTTTAACAGATATGAATGTGTGTCCTATTTTGAGTCTTGCCATAACTATTTTTTTTTTAGTTTGTGTTTTTATTATCATTATTATTGATATAAATTTAAATATTGCTGTTTCATTTGTGCAATAATGTATGATACAAGGGATTTAAAAAATATATTTTGCTGTATGGCCTTGTTTCTCTTAGGGAACTTTAAGATGTTGTTATAGTTTATTTAGTGGAAAAGTTCTTTTAGATTGTTTTATCATCAGTTGTATTTCATTTGTATTTGTTGGACATCAATGCCATTTATTATGTTTTACTATTTAAGGTTCCTGGCATTTTATACAGATTGGTGTCTCTTTGCCTTTAAACAAATATGAATGTGTGTAATAGCAATGGTTTTCATTTGAAGTCTTGTCATTTCTTTTTCTTTCCTTATTGTCATGTTCTTGTTAGAGATTGGGCAATTTAATAGGAGACACTTCTCATTCTTGCCCCAACAAACTTGCAGATAGAGCAGTTGAATTCCCTTCCAGTCTACAATTTCTTATTGCTCTACACAATAAAAACAAGTGAAGCATGCATGGTCCCCCATGAGTGCACAAAAATGGTGCATTGAAAAAGACATACATAATGATATCTCAGACAGAAATGTTAAATAGATATTCCTGGGTCAATTGGCTGTGAAACAATGAAAAAAATATTGAATGTCAAATAATAGAAGATTTGACAAACAAACAACAAATAATTATCTCCTTTTAATTGTTAATGTATAATCCACATGCCTTCTAGCACTGAGTGAGTAAACAGACTCAGTAGACGTTTCCAGACTGACTGTTTAACATAGCTGCATCCTCCTCTTATAGGAAAAAAATAACACAACGGTACTTCTAGCTGAGTCCAAGGAGAAGTAACTGACTTCCCTATAATCTGTTAATTGATTAACAAATTAATTATTGCATAGAATAAAATGTCTAAGACATGACAGAGTTGTGTGGTTATTGTAAGAGGGAAATATTTCAAGCATACAAGAAATAACATACAAAAAGAATTAAAACAAAACTAGAACCTCCTTACCTAAATGTTCTGTAAATAAACGAATTGGAAGAACTGTTGTCAAAAAGAGGCTACTGCAAGCAATAAATATTAGTTCAACCTATAAGCAAAAGATTAAAAAAAAAAAGGATTTTTTTTTCAAATTAAAATTAAAAACCAAAAAAAAACTTAAATAAAAATAAAATTTACAAAAATGAACATAAAACTCATCACATCACGAGAAAGCCTTTTGAAAAAGAAATACCTGACAATGAAAACAAATCCTCCATTAAAAATAAAAACAACACTAAATTTGAAAACAAGATGGTTAAAAAAAGAAAAAAAAGAAAACAATATGACTTTATAATACTTGACAAAAACTTAAGGTTAATTAGTCAAAACGTAAAAATAAACATAAGGACAATGGTCTGAACAATATTTATAAAATTAATCCTAACTCATCTCAAAGAATTCAGGAAAATAATATAAGACCACGTTTTTATTAGGAAAAAAATTGGGAAGACATTGAACAAAGAGTTATTAGTAAACATTTATATAGTTACGCTTATTTAACATCTATATATATTTACTAAAATTGTTTTACATTTATAGGTAAAGTGCTCAATGTTGATGATAAAGCATGTAAGGTTAATAAGTGCAGACATGGAAGTCAACAGCCTTTATTGATTGTTCATTATTTTGTTGTTTTTCTAGTTTTAAAATTGATCAACAAATGGCAATTAAAATTAATCTAAGTGGAGTCTCTTCTAATCAAACAGATTTAAACAAATGTTTTTTATTTGTAATATTTCAGGGATATGACCCCATCCTCAAACATCCCCCCACGCTGGTCCTTGAATGCCTCTGCTTAATTCTGTTGCTTCTTTTTTTTCCTCCGTTTGTTTATGTTTTGTAGTCATGACGTTTTTTTTGTTGTAAAAATCTGTTATTTATATATATATGTATATATATGATGGATTCTCCCATCGATTTCGACGTATGAGGCTCATCAAACCACGTATGGTTGTCAGACAACCACACAGGAATTTTGTTTAGAGTGGTG
>JAUZSX010289259.1:0-14406 GCA_034780655.1 Idiosepius hallami
CGATATCATAAGAGGTGCGCGATTGCATAAAACATACACACACACACACAACGACATCTTCACTTTTATATATAAGAGAAGAAGAAGATATATATATATATATATATATATTTATATATATATATATATATATTTATATATATTAGTATTGAAACAGGTTTCGTTGAGCAAAAGTGACGTTTGCAATCAAGGTTGCTTTAAAAAATCATTTCTAATTTCCTAAAGTTTTTTTTACATCTGCTGTTAAGTCCCTTAGCGCTTCCTGAGCGCTTTCAGACCTTTCACGGTCTCTCTTCGGGGGACCTGGGGCGGTGTTCATGTGGCTTATACACAGGTGGTTATATTCAGATTAAAAGGTAAAATGAAATAAAATAAAATGTATTACTGTGTGATGAATATACAAACAAAAATAAAAAAACGCGGAACATCACAAATATATATATATATATATAAAGTTGATGATTATATATATATATCTGATCTAATCATTGACTCATGCTGCAGCATTTTTAAGTACACTCAATTGATTTTAACTATTTTATGCTAAGGCTGAATCTGATTTACGAGCTTTGTTTCCTTTCTTTTAATAATGAACAGGTTATGTGAATAGCTCTCAAGTTTAGAGGGTTACATGGTTGGTAGACAGGCCACACGTTTTGCAGGCACACGGGTCAAGCATTAGATCTCAGGGCAAATATGGCAGCAGACCTTACGATTAAAGTTGCAGCAACTTTCTTGTACTTCTACCGTAATTTTGATCATCTCTAAAGTCAAATAATTCTCAAGATAATCGGACGTTTAGCCGGATTGTTATTCCTCACCAAAGAAAGAAAGCTTGAATTTTTATTATTTTTTATTATTTATGTGTTTTGTGCTATTTATGTGAGTATGAAAACTGCTTTATTCTAAAATAAAATTGAATAAAAAAGCCTTCTTCATAAATATTAAAATATTCAATTTTTCAAGTATGGAAACTTGACTTAAAAAAAAACTGAAGGAAGAAATGTTTATCAAATAAATTTGAATAAATGATTCAAGTTTCACTTGGATTAATACCTTTGGAAAAGTACATTGAGTAATTGAAAAAGATTGTTATACCATTTAACTGACCAATCAAGTCTCTATTTGTCAATACTACAAAGCCTTAGGGTCTATAATTTCAAATATTTTGTATATCTTGATAAAGATAAAAGAATAATTCGAACATTCGTAATAATACATATTTTGGATGTAGATTTATTCATAAAACGCCAATACGTGTTACGAAAGTAGAGCTTTGAGATATAATAAAAATTTAAATTAATATAGCAGAAATATTATGAAAATTCTAAATTCCAATTCGGGTTATATTGTTATTATTTACTAAGTTCCATGCTATTTCTGCAATATTAATTGAAAATTTTGACAGTCATGTATTAATATTTATGTGTCGAGACACGTGTCAACGTTTTGTGAAGAGAGACCCCACAGGTATTTTTTAAAATGTTTTTATTTTATTTTACTCTAATTGATTCTTAGATACATTCGTCTCTCCTTTGAGTAAATATTTTATTCTGTGTTGTATCATAATTTTTATCAGTAATCGTTGTCTTTGTATTTAATTTTCTTTAACTGTTGATTAGAGTCTCCAAATATTTTTAATCCTTTACAATACGTATTTAACCATTTCAATGCATAATTATTATTTTACTTGAAGCCAGATTTATTATGTTCACTGAAGAATTTCACCTAAAACTATTCGTATCGAAAAATGCTAAGAGCAAAATCCATTTTAATACAAAACATGAATTTCGAACATTCGTGCTATCAATAAAAAAAAAACTCATTATTATTTCATTTCAAAATGCTAATTAATTAAGTTATAAATAAATTCACAAGTTTAATCTAGCTATAAAAATGATAATTACTTAAAAACATTGCACGCAAAATTTATGATATATTATGAATATGTATTATTTTTTATAGGATAATACTGTAAAAATAACACCAGTTTCTCTAACTTAATTTAAATATTTAAGATTAAACTGCAATATGTTATATGTGTATTATTGTTGGTTTTATTTTAATCATTTAATAAACAAATCATTTTGGCTTTATTCGGCTTTTTAAAAGTATAAATAGGGAACCTTTAGAATTTTAATGTTAAACTGACGACTCATTAATTGTTGATTGTTTCGATTTCGAAAGTTGCAACCGGTTATTAATGTTCTTTTTTTTAAAATAGTCACTTTTACTCACAGCAACGATAAAACCTGTAGCCTCTAGAAAATTGTAAAATGGATCTTACAAATCAAGGCCTTTATTGAGAGTTGAATGTGATACTTTACGACGTATGTAGATAATTGTGTTTATATATATATATATATATAGGGATGGATGGATAGATAGGTAGATACTTTTAAAAACACACCTTTTGAGGGCAATGATCGGACCTTTAAAAAGGGGGATCAAATTGCTCATGGTAGATAAATGCACGTCGAAAATATAAATAATTGACGAATAAGAAAGAATGGTGGGAGGGGAACCTAACATCTATGATTTTGGTTGAATGAATTAGACAACTAAAGCCAAAGTGAAAGGGTTTAGAGACTAATTACAAAAAGCCCCAACAGACAGTCCTTCTGTTTGTACAAAGACGGTCTGTGGGACTTAATGTAAATAGTCTCCAGCACCTTTAAATGAAATATCAAGTGCGACCCAGACAGCATTGAAAAACATTAAACCTAAATCGTAGATGTTAGGTCCCCCTTAAAATTCCCCTAAAAGTATATTTTTACGGCCCGACCTATAACAACAGAATTAAAAGAAATACAGCAAAATAGTCAAGGAACCGCAGTAATATTCTTTAATGAAATCATATTGTCACAGCCCTATAGAATTAATAAGAAATTGTAATACAGCAAAATAGTTAAGCAACGACAGCAATATTCTTTAATAAAATCATATTGTCACAGCCCTATAGAATTAAAAGAAATTATAATACAGCAAAATAGATAACCAACGACAGCAATATTCTTTTATAGAATCATATTGACACAGCCCTATAGAATTAAAAGCCCTATAGAATTAAAATTGACACAGCCCTATAGAATTAAAAGAAATTATAATACAGCTAAATAGCCAACCAAAGACAGAAATATTCTTGAATAAAATCATATTGTCACATCCCTAGTGAATTAAAAGAAATTGTAATGCAGCTAAATAGTCAAGCAACGCCAGAAATATTATTTGATAAAAGCATATTGATCCAATTCTAGATATTAATAACCAATGTAAATAAATTTTGTTTTACTGATTGTGAAAAATCACGATTAGCAACTTTTGCAGTGTTATCATAAAACATTGCGTCGTTAATTCATCAAGCTAAGTTCTTGTGCAATCTATCAATGCAAATTATTGTAGTCATTCATGAATAATTGGGTTGGTTATTTATCTGTAAATAAGCAACGGGAAGATGATCGCATCGTTTGATAGATTCTAATTTGGTGCTAAAAATGTTTAGCTTCTTAGATATTATCTTTTGGGATGGAGAAGAACAATGGAATGTGTAATAATAAATTATTTGGATGTACTGGTGTGTAACTTTAAGCCTTTGAACTCCGACTTATAAAAATTACCAAGTAGTCACCCAGAGTCGTTATGCTAAAGGAACATATTAAAGCCAAAATATTGGAATATCTTCTTTTGCCGTATGTTCTCAGGGCCGATACATCGGCCCATTAGGATCCAAAGGATTAAGACTGGTTCATTACTTAATTTGGTTGTTTATTTGGTTATTTTAGTTGGTAGTTGGCTTCCACCCATCCATTGACCATTACACTGAGTGGTGTGTTGATCAGCAAATTTGTTTTTTGCTGTTTCCGTAGTATACTTGTTTTACAAGAAAGAGCTGCTAGCCCTATGCTCAACCCCCAAACTGGACGACTGGCGGTTGGGTTGTTAGATCATTGATAGGTTGGTTTGATAGTGTGACCGATCGGTTGGTTCGTTGGTTATTAGTAGTTGGTTTGTTGGATCGTTTATCAGTTGGCAGTTTAATTAGTTTTTTTGATTCATAGGTTTGGTAAGTTGTTGGGATGATTAGTTCATTTGTTTGTTCGTTTGTTGGTAGTAAGTAGTTGATTTATTGAAACATTTGTTCATACGTAGGTATGTTGACTGATTAGCTGATTGGCTGGATCCTCCTTAAGTTTGATGGTAGATTGGCTGGTAGAAGTTGGTTTGTTAGATCTTCGGTTCGTTAGTTTGTTAGTTTGGCTCATTGGTTGATTTGTTAGTTGATTGATTTGTTGTTTGGTTGGTAATTAGTTGTGTGTTTGTTGGTTGGTTTCATAGTTGATTGATTGTTTGTTAATTGATAGGTCATTTGAATTTTTTGAATTTAGCGACAAAAAATTTTCCGGTCAATTAGTACCAGTTTAAAGCATTTTTTTAGTAACATCTTCCTTAATAGACAATTTAAATAACATATTCTTTAATGAGAATTGAAAAGAATAAAGAAATACATATCTTTTCAGGAAATAAGACCCCCAATTTGAATCTATATGAATGAGTAGAATTTAAATGTGCGAATTATTATTGTTTGTATTTAAACGTGCGTGCACTGATTCACAGCTCCATGAACTAGCCCTATCAAGATAGGTTTTATACAAGTTGTGTAAAATAGTCGAAAAAGAATAAGAAATAGAAAAGTCATAATAAAATAGGTGTAAAAGAAAACATAGAAGGAAGAAAAAAAAAAGCAAGAAAAAAAGAAAACGAGATTTTAAAAAAACTCAAAAAATGTAAACGATGCAAAAATAAAACACGGGTGAAATTTTGTTTTTTTATGGAGTGGGGAGGAAGAATTAGCATTAAAAAAAAAACATTTTTTTTGCGGTGAGGATAGTAATTTTTTATTATTCGCCTATTCGTTAGTTTCTACCTTGTCTTCATGGCAGAATTTATACATCTATTATTTTTTCAATAATGGGGCAAAAATAATAATTATCCTAACAATTTTCATATCTCTACATTCTTTGGAAATTAGCCTGAATGCCTCCTAATAATTTCTTAAAACACTTTGCATAACATTTAATACTAGCTTTCGGTGTTAGCAGGAAGAAATATTTTCATTTAGTTTTGTCGTTATATATTTTTTCAAGTGGAGACAGTGATATATATATATACATACATATACATGTGTGTGTGTGTGTGTGTGAGTGTGTGTGTTCAAATATGCCGTAATTTTATTAAAATATGCATTTGTGAAGTTAGAAGTAAAGATTTTCATTTCTGTTATCTTATTTATTTTTTTTGTTTTTGCTTTCGAAATGTTTAAATAAACTGAAAGCGTGCTAAAACAATCGAAAGGTTGACAATTACGTATTGAAAATACAAAGAAAAACACGCTAGAAACGTTGAAAAAAATTATATTTTGTTAAAAAAAGAAAAGAATAATAATAGTAATTCCTTACTTTGGCGCCAAATGGGATACAATTTTTAGCTTTTACAGAAACCTCGTCATAAAAACCAGCGCTAATTATTAGAGAAAATTATCTCCAGTTGAACTTGAAAAATAAATGAACAAAAAAAGATCTTACCCTGGAATTAATGGTCGATTTAATGCGTGTTTTCTCCGTTAGATGGCGTCTATAATCTAAAATTTCTATTTTGAGTATTGATATCTATCGGCATGTCTATCAACAGCAAAAAAAAATGCAAGAAATCTCATTTCTTTTTATTTTACTTTCCTGAAAATTTATTAGTTTTATATCTATACATAAACACTTATATAAAAAGCATATATACGAAAATGCATACGCACAGGGACAAATACCCAAACACACACACACGGACACTCGCAATTATACACATGCATAAGCACCTATAGAGAAAAAAAACACTGACACTCACATAAACACATACCAATACACGCACATACACTCAGGAACCCAGCGACACACAGACACACATGAAGACTTACTCAACATGTAGGCATATACAAAACTCACAATGGCTCACAAGCACATGCACACAAATAACACACGTCTTGAGGCATCTAAGCCCAACGATACAACACACGAACAACTGAAGTTTTACTCATTTGCAGATAAATACAACTTCATAGGTAATGTCCTTGGGAAAGGTACAAATCCCAACATATCCTTCAGCCTTCCATTAAATAGTGCATTTAGTGCTATTTAAAAATAATGCATTGAAGAAAGAAAAGCGATGATGAAAGATTATTGTTCTCAGCATAAAATTACGGAAAAGATTAGTTTGCCGTTAAAAATAGACCAGTAAAGGGTCTGCAGGGACACAATTAGAAGCACCCACATATAAGAGCGCATACAAAAGTATTTTCAATTTTAGTATTGTTTTTTTATTTTTTTTTTTCAAATTATTAAACTTCATTTTGTTCAAATGTGCTGGAGTAATGGCTTTTTAAGAGACCAAAAATTGTCATGATATAATCACTCTGTGATAATAAGCTTTTTTTAAGATTATTCTTGTCAAAGACTTTACTATTATGCGATTTTACCATTTATTTTAATTCCTAACGCATTAAAAAGGTCGTGACAACATACTTATATTTATCATATTCTAGTCACAGCCTTAATAACTAGGGATCTGTCAAGCCTTTATAAAAGATTATTGTTACAGCCCTAATAATCACTGAAAATTTCGGTGTCTGGGAGGAGAGTTCTCTATTCGAAAAAGATAAAAAGTTGAAATGTAATATTTAATGCTGAAGATTCAATTATCTAAAAACAGACCTTATCAACCTATTATCCTATTATTACTTAATAGATCCAAATTGAGAATTCCTTTTGTGTATGATTTTGTGTGTGTAGTAATGCTATCAGATAATCAAATACTCAATAATCAACAGGAGGCCATCTTGAAATTGCACAAAGACAGATTTATCAAATCTGCGGCCTACAACACTTGAATTCTGTGATAATTACTTATCGCCTTAACGAAATGTTCTCTTGCAACTTTAAAAGGTTTCGTCCAATTTGAATAATGATAAGAGCAATAAGTAATTGGATTTACTTGCCAATATAACATATCTCATACTTAACCTACAATTGCATATCACGAATAGAAACCAATACAAATATAGGTTGAATCTGCTGCATAGTTATAAGGTGCTGCTAACACTCTTTTGTCCCTTTCCAAGATGATGTAGGGCGCCACCACGGGTATGCTTTTTTTAAGGGATGTAAGTAATAACCAACCTGGATTCCGGATCAAGTAAATTTTCTATTAGCATGTCACCATGGATAGTAGTTTCGCTTATAATCTTCATCTCCGTTGTGAAATAGTAACCAAGGCTAACAAACTTTACCAACCAGGTTATTGAAATTAGAATTTCTCTTTTAATAGATAAATTACCCTCTTTGAGATGAAGGGCCTGATCATATTAGTTAGTTTCTTTCTAACAACTGTCGTGGGATTTTAGCTAATATAAATTGCCTGATCTTCCGAACAGAATAAAATCAAGAAATTCATTTGCATGATTGCATATGGGTTGGTAAATCTTTCAAGTAATATATAAAGATACTTTTAGATGTAAAACGTATTGTCCGAAATGGTACTTTTTCTTTATAGGTTGTAATTTACTATAAATGAAAAAGAAGTATTTGTTTTTAAATAACAAATAAAGAATAAGTTAAATATTTTGGCAAGATTGCAGTTTGAAGGATAATACACCTGCGACCTCTATTTCACCTAAACGGAACATTTTAACTAATCGCAGTTGTTATGTTACTATGGAAACAATAGATTTAAAAAAGTGTTTTTTGCTAAAAATTATAAAAGAAAAAAAGTTTTGAAAAAGAAGTTCTGCTTATTTAAAACTGAAAATCGTTTTGGCTTTCTTGTTTAATTTTTTAAAGAATTAATTGTTTTCTGGAGCAGTTTATGTTTGCTGTAGGTAAGGAGATGTATTTAATCATGGTTGTGTGGTTCCATATGTCAGAAATTGGGGGAAGAAGCGTCATGGTTTGGGGCTGCAGACTTTTTCAGGCACTGGAATTTTTTAGAAATGTGAGGGAAGATTGAACTCCACAATTTATCTTAACAGGCTAGATCAGGTTAACTAAACCTCTTTAAAATATCTAACAATATTATGTGTGATGTAATCTTCCAGTAAGACAATACCCCATTTCATATGTCAAAAGTTTCAATGGGTTAGTTTGAGAAAAATGTGATAATTTAGTGGTGGCGTGCTCCACTTCTGTCCACAGACCAATATCCTAATGAAATTTTGTGGTTACATCTAGGGAAATGAGTGAGAAAGTACATAAGTCATGAAAAATACTAAGGGGAAAATTTCAAGAGGGGCAGAAAATAGATCATAGAAATGGCAAAAAATATGGTCATTAATATGCAAATATAAATAAAATCTGTTATAAAGCCAAAATTGATTGTAGTTAGAATTAGTGTTTATTCGACTTTTCTTAACCTTTAAATGAGTTTGAAACCCAATTTCGATTTTTCATCGGTGCTCCATAATTTCGCCGAGGCGGTATGATATAAAGACGATTCTTCATGAATCTAGCGACTCTTTAACTCGTAAAATGAATAACTCTACTTTCGTCGACATTTCAATACATATATTCTAAATGTTCTTTTAATTATCATTCATGAAAAGACACCGGCCAATCCTATGAGATATTTGACGAATGACGTAAAACTTTGGTCAGTCTTCTACTGCTGCTGGTTTTTGTAACACTAAACAACTGATGCTATTGTTAACGGAGACAATTTAGGATTGGCCGTTACGAATCTAAATGTAAGTACGGGTCAGACTTTCTCGATAATTATTACAACTGCTTTTCCGTTTTGATTCGTTTCCAATCCTACCGAGACCAATAAGCTGTACGTTGCTTGTTGTTGTTGTTGTTTTATTTGCTTTTTTTCCCTATATTTTATTGGATTTTTTTTCTTTTTCTTTTTTTTTCGTTCCAGTCTTTTCAAATATTTTTATTCCTGTTTATAAGTGGAAGATATTATAACGTCCAGTAGCCATGGTTATCATTCAATTGCCAAAGTTAGTTGTTATCAGACAGAAGTTCGGAAAACTTATTCGCTTTTTACTTACGACTGTTATATACTTTTAACATGTTCTCTATACCTTCGTTTCAATATTAAACAATATATTTTAGTATATATTCACACAGACATGTAAATATATTTATATATTATTCTTTTGTATGTATATGTATGTATATTCTTGTATTAATAACATTTATATCTGATAACTTATCATACTTTTATGAAAATTTGTGTAGACGTAGAAATGTATCAACATACAGGATGTAAACGATAAATTGACAGAAATTTCAATGTCTAATTTAGTTTTTTTAAAACGATATTATCAAAATAGAATGCTTGTTGCTGTACATTCTAGAGTCTTGTGTTCCAGATTAGCAACCTATGAATTTTAAACAATTGAGTGCCGGTGTAGAGATCAACGATAGAATGGTTATTGCTGAAATGTTCCGCGCCGGGCATATGACACCTGACATTATGAGAGACAATTGTTATGCTCCTAGCACTGTTTATTGTTTTGTAATGAACTTGAGGGAAGGTAAATACATCCAAAGGAAGGCTCTGAGTCCAAAAAATGATAAAATCTGCGTCTGAAGGTTTCTTGGTGGCTGGAAATGACCACTGCAGCGAATTCATCGCAGTCAATGAAATCGCCAAAAAATAGGATGTGACCAGGTGTCTTAACTGGTTCTACCATGCTCTCCGTGTCCAGCGAGGAAGGCTCGTTAGAGAGGCTATTGATCTGGCGATGCAGTAGCTAGCTACAGACATGTCTCAGAACGGTGAAGCAGGGTGTTGACCTTATTCTGGGCCCAACAGTCTACAGTCTCCGCCGTTGGATCCGGAATTAGCTCTCTCCTGTTTCAGCGTTAACGTCAGATTATCGTGCGTAGTCAGCATTCATTCGGGATGTGGTGAATTCAATAGGAGGAGCCGGTTTAACTGATTCCGGGTGAATGCTGCAACAACAACAAAATGACCATTTTTTATACAGCGCGGAAAGACCTTGCGATTTAGTCATGTCGAAGACTACTTCGTAACATTCTTACAGCGAAACCTAGGATATCCTAGGTTTCTGAAATGCCACCGTAATTTGCTTTTAATATTGCATGAATTCTGTGACAATAATTCCAGTTGGTATTTATGTACCTATAATTTTTTAAACTGCATCGGTGGCACCTTAAAAATGCACCTACTCACAATCGCCGAGTACTGCATAACTGGTAAAATGAAGCTTATATCCGACAACAACTAAATACTTTGTCGATGGATTCATGTAATGCAGATTTCTCAATAAGAATCCTGGCTATCATTATTTGTTGAACATGATCAAAACTAGCAGTCTGCTAACAATTAATGTTGGTGAATGAAGGATGAGTTATTGCTCTTTTACAATATCTTTACACAAGCTAACTCTAAAAGCTTTGATCTGCCACTTTCTTTCAAATAGAATTTTCCCTGGCTCTGAATTTGAAATATTAGATAGAAGTCTCTTTGGATATAAGTTGATGGCGGCACTAATTTAGGATAAAATCTTAAATTTAATATTACTTGAGGCTATATTATGAAATATGATTAATTACAATTATGTCTGAACTTCTCACGTGAATCATTTCATTGCAGTAATCATTCAGTTTATTTAGCTCAAGTGTAAGCAAAGTGGTCTTTAATATAAATGATATTCATTGTAAAGCAAACGATTAACCTATTTTCATTTTACACCATTTTAGGGCGGGGAGGTGTAGCATTGGTAAAAGCTCGGAATATGGAATCGTATTACGTGAGTTAAAATCCCAGTTAAAACAATTGAAGCTACTTTTACCCGCCTCGTGCAGATGGGGCTCATTAACTCGGGAGAGTTTCTCATCTAAGTGAAGGGCAAAACTGATTTCAAAAGTCCACAAAAAGGCTTCTAAGTTGTGGGTTGAGCATAGAGCTACCGACTCTTTCTCGTAAAACAGCAAAAATAAATTTGCTGCCCAACGCACCACCAAGTGTAATGGTTCATCGATGCCAAATATATAGTGGTACGCAAAATTATTAGATACAATAACGTTTTCTTTATAACTAATTAGGATTCAAGATTTTTCCCAAAATTTAGTCAGAAATATTCCTATTAATATTCTAACTTATATTTCAGGTAATAATTACAAAATCCGAATTTAGAAAGTTTATATTTAAGAAAAAACATAAACTAACAAACGCAAAAGTATTGGATGAACTTTAAAAAAATGACTTTTCAAAAATAATCTCAGATGACTTATGCTTATCGTGTTGCAATAATGCAAGCGAGTTATCATTAGAGAGCTTATATTAGAACAATTTTCAGTAAAATTCGTCCGTTTTGTGGCCACCTGCTTCAAAGTCAATCAGTTTATTTAAAATAAGTTTTTTCAATAGATGTTCATCAAAATATTGTTGATAAGCACAAATAAGGAAAGGGGTATCGAAAAATATCGAGGGAACCTAATATATCACTTAATACAGTTGAAAACGATATTAGAAACTTTAAAATACCTGGTGAAGCTGTTTCACATCTTCCAAAATGTGGTCAATGAAAATTAAACGAAAAAATATTAAGGTGGGTAAGCAGAAAGGTACAAAAAAGTATTTTGTTACTCCTGGGGAAATTCAAATTGACTCCAGAGATCCTTGGAAACAAGAGAGCAAGGATATATTTCTTAGGGCTCTAAATCATACAGTTTTTTTTCAAGGTCTCCAAGAAATGTTCCATTGCTGAAGTGGCAACATGTCAGATCATATTTAAATTATTCTAAAACGTATGGGCAGACACCACAAGAATCTTAGAACTAGTTAATCTGGACAAACTAAACAAAAATCGAAATCTTCAGAAGAAACACCGTCACACAGGCATGGTGGAAAATGGCACTGCCTACAACAAAAAGAATAGTATTCCTGTCGTGAAGTTTGGTGGTAGTTCGATTATTGTATGTTTTTTTTTTTATCAAACGGTATTGCTAAATTAAAATCATCAATGGGAGACTGAGTGGGCGTATGTAAAAGAAGATTCCGGAGAAAAACCTCCAGAAATCTTCTGATTTGTTGGGAAATAATACAAATTTCGCATATCAAGATGACAATGATTTCTATAACCCCGCCAAACTAATCAAAGAATGGCTTAAAAATAACGAAATTATTAGGGAAACTGAGTCTTTAGACCTCAGCCCAATTAAAAAATTTGGGAAAATATTGAGGAGTTTTGCAAAGAAGAATGGGGCAAAGTAGCTGTAAATCTCTGTAAAAATTATGTGTGTAACTATAGAAGACGATTGGAAACTGTTGAACGCAACAAAGGCAATTCAATCAAATATTAAATAAAGTATCCAATACTTTTGCGTTTGTTAATTTATAATTTTTCTTCAATATAAACTTCTAAATTTTGATTTTGTAATTACTAACCCAAATATAAGTGACATTGTAATAAGAATATACTGACCAAATTTTATGAAAGACTTTGAACCCTAATTAAAGGTATGAAGAAAAATAAATGTAATGTATCCAATACTTTTGCGTGGTCGCTATATATATATATATATATATATATATAGTGACCATATATATATATAGTAAAAGAATGAATATTATATTTTTTTTTGTTAATCTTTATAAATTTATCATTTTCTTTTTAAGCGTTCGAGTGATTATATAAAGTTACTAACAGTTTGCTAGGTATCATTGAAGTGCTCTAAATTACGGTAACAGTTAGAAAATAATTCTTGCTGCTTGTCAAAAAAATCTATTTTTATAATCAGGTTTTTTTTTTGTGCGTGTTTTATTTAATTTAATTTATCCCATAGTTTCTTTCTTTTAACTATTTTTTTTCTTGATGTTTTAAACTATTTCTGTCACACTGGGTCTTATGTTATAGGAAATGACATTTATTCTGTATTCACAGCAAGATGGCCGCATACCATTTTTTATCTTTTTCTATTTTTTCTTCCTTTTTAAAAATTCACCAATGCATTTATGAATTGACCTTGAATCTTAGAATCTAAACCTATTTCTTTTGTTTTAGAGTTTTTTTTAGAAACGAGGGAGGAATATATATTTATATTTAAATATTCTTTGAGTTTTGTTTCAGATATTTATTGAATATTTTTCTTTCCAAAAATAACTAAACATTTAATGAGAGATACTTTGACTGATTGCTTTCCACAACTGATGTATTCACAAATAACAAAACTACCTTTTTTCTCACATTTAATTATCTGCACGTATGTATGTTTGTTTTTGTGTGAATATTTATTTATATATTAGAGTTTTTTGTAACATTAATGTGTGCGTGTTTATCTGCGTGTTTGTGAGCGGATGCATATATATTTTGTATAGTAAAATAATTTGCTATATTTATTTGTATATTGCTCAATATCTCTGATAGAGGGTTTAATTAAGTTGCATAGTCTCAAAATAGACTGCTTATACACTCCCAGCTTCTCAACTTTCTGGTCGAATGATCAAATAGTCACCAAAGCTTTTATCGATTAATTAGATATCAGTATTGTCTCTGTTTACAACATTTAAGAAAATGCGCATGATGATAGAAATTACAACAACGTAGCGTAGAAGTTATTTTTGTCTTGTTTTTCTGATGCTGTAAATGGTTAAGTATGTTTAGAATACCATGATTAATAAACAATAATTCAAAACTCATCTGATAAATTATTTTTATCGTAATTATATACAACTTATACAAATTATCATATAACCCTAAATATATGTCGGAAAGTCTGCTTGGCCTTGTGGGTAGGCAGTTGTAATCGTAAAACATGAGTTCAAATCTTACTCGTTTCATAATTGGACTAATACCCTTGGGATAAATATGAATACCCACATTCCAATCAGCTATGGGTTAAATAGTGCACATTGCATTATTAAGATAAAAGATCGTTTTTCAAAAAATATTGTGGCTGATACGTTGTTCGTTGAAGTGTTTGGCTTTCAAATAGCAAATTTTTTTATGAAGAATAGAAAATAAATGAGCACAAATAAAAGGTGGAATCGACGAAACCCCAGCAAGACCAGGTAATACTTCTATTGTATATATATATATATAAAAATGGCCTTATAAACTTATAAATAATAATAATAATTATTATTATTATAAACACACACACACTAGTGGTTTGATAATGGAATTATAACTACGTGACATATAGGATTAATAAACCTTATATTTATTGTAAATAATCCTATGATGCTTCAAATGAACTGCAATTTATTAATATATATATATATATATGTATATACATACATACATACATATATATACATATATATATATATACATACATACATATATATACATATATATATATATAAATACATAAAAATATATACATATAT
>JAUZSX010289270.1:0-14403 GCA_034780655.1 Idiosepius hallami
AAAGCTCCCCTTATAAAAACCATATATTAATATTCAAAGAAGATTCAGCATTAAATGACCTAAAATGGTTGATATGCCGTTAAACAGATCAATCAGATAAATTTTCCTTTAGTTGAAAGAACAGCATAGAAATCTGCTTTGTTATACAAATAAAAAAGTGAGAAAGCGTACGAGGCAATTTGGTTGCGAGAATGATTAAATTGGCTAGAATCGCAGGATGTTGACAAGATTTATATTTGACATTTGAAATCCATATATTTTTTTGTTTATTTTTATTGCTGCACTACCAGTTCTTCATCTTTAGATCCTCTTGGAGTTGACATGCCGTAAAACTCAAATCTTGCTAAGTCTTCTTGCCGTCTGGAAGTCTTCTTGCTGTCTGGAAGTCTTCTTGCTGTCTGGAAGTCTTCTGGCTGCCTGGAAGTCTTCTGGCTGCCTGGAAGTCTTCTTGCCGCCTGGGAGTCTTCTGGAAGTCTTCTGGCTGTCTGAGGTTTGCTTGCTGCCGCATGGAAGTCCTCTTGCTATCTCTGATCTTTGTCTCATTGAGGAAAGTTTTAATTTTTGGCATAAAATGACTCTCCTGAAGTTGACATGCCATTAAATTCAAATAACTTCTATTTTTTCGTCTCCTGATTTATCAGAGAGGGACTTGTTTTCAGTGGCGTGAGTCCCCCTTTTTTTTTTCTAGTGCAAAGAACTTTTCTTTTTACACACATTTTTCTCCCTTCTTTTCAGCACTTTGTCCCCAAAAGAGAGTGAAAGTATTTTACAAGGACTGTGCAAATGTATTATGCACACAGAAGACAAAGCTATTTGTACCCGTTGCCTTTGGTGCCTCAGTAATCAAACTCTACATGTTGAAGTTCTTCATTCACAAGTAAGTTCATCAAAATTTAACACAACTTGTCATTTTCAAATATCTGTATAAATATTGGCTTGTGATGTCCAGACTCTAAAATAATGTCTTGCCAATGGAGGACATTTCCAGCATTTCCTTTAAGATAAGCTTTGATACTGTAAATAAATCTTTTTATTCGTAAAATTGTATTGTCAAAATAATTTATGAATTAATGTTTATTAGTTTATTTAGATTTCTTTATATCCATAGTGCACAGTAAATTTTTGGACACCCCTGTATATATATACGCATTTTAGATAAAATACTTGTATCAGTGGAAGCTATTGTATTTTGTTTCTCAGATATTTTTAAAGTATGAACTTTAAAAAAAGAATTGCATATGTTGAAATAAAATCACTTGCTTCAAATCGAGTTAATAATAAGTAACTTAAGACTTCCTGTATGTGTACACTGTTAGATTAAATATTAAGTATCTAAAGTTTGACCTTTAGAGTGAACTTGATCTCTGGTCAGCTAAAGATTACTTAATTTCTTTTAAAAAAGAATGAACAGAACTTTATGTATTTCTATTTGCATTGTGATCATTTTAATGTGTATACTATTTCAATGCGATTGAGATGGGATAAGAAAGAAGTATTTGGTAAAAACATGGCTTTATATCACATTTAGAAATGTTATTTTCAGTATCTCATTTAGTCAGTAAAACATTTAAACCATTGAAGATGATCTCTAAGGCTATAACAAAGTTTGGATAATGTTTTTATGTTTTTATAGAGAGATAAAAATCGTTTCAATTTTATAAAGAAAGTACATGGTAAAACAATTTCTCTTTAGAAAACGATTTGAAATTTATGCCTTTGCATTTACAGATAAACTATGAAATTATATGTAGGATTTTAATGTTGCATAATTCTAAATTTTAGTTTGTTCCTTTCACTCAAGAGACTTATATGCATTAGAAAGATCAAGAAATTTGGCCTTTTATTTATAATTTTTATCATAAAATGTCTTTTGATATGTTAAAAAAATCTGCTTGGTTCAACTGTAATTTAATTTATAATTGTATTAAAATAACTGAAATAGGTTGATGAATACGGTTGACTTGAAAAGATGTGGAAAATAAATCTATTCTTCAGTGAAATAGGATTGAAATGGAAATGAATATGTATAGGTTGAAGAAATCATAAAGAAATGAAGATTGATGCAAACTGACAGTTTTCAATAAATAAAACTGTTTTATGAGACTTTTATATTTATTAAGAATTGCAATGATTCTAAATTCCATAATTCTTAAAACTTGTGGTAATAATAAAAAGATCCCATATATCCTAAAAAGATAGACTTTGTATTATTGGCATTGATCACCATCTTCTATTCTTTTATTAAAAAGACAATTAGGTTTATGTTAAAAAAAAAAAAAATTAAAAAAGAAGGAAAAATATGTAATAGAAAATGAAATAGCTTCAAAATCTAAAGATGAGGAAAGCTAAAGCTGACATAAGGCATCAGCTTCTGGTCTCGGATCTTTTTTCTTTATATTTCTCACCCTTTTTTTTTTTATTTAAGTCACTTCCATCCCTCCCTCTCTCTCCCTCCCTTATCCTCGTAACTGCCATGGAGATTTCCATTTATGTTTTATCATTATTTAATCATTGTCAATACTGATATGATGTGAATTTTTCTTAGCCTTTAGATGCTTTAGGTCTTTTCCACCAAATTATGCAGAATTTTTCATGAAAATATACTTAAAAAAAAAAAATAAAAAAAATCACCCCCCCCAAAAAAAAATCCTTTAAAAAAAGGGCGGATTTTTTTTGTCTTCTATTATTATCTTATATTATTTCTATAATTATTAGTTTATTGATTGATTTAATTTTTTTCTTTCTTTTACTTTTTTGCGGCCTTGAGGCATAATAATTAAAGAAAGAGATTTAAGAGACTACGCTTTTTTGTGCAAATACATTATAAATAGAGAATGGCTAAAAAATCCTAATATAGAAAATAAATTTTCTTCATAACAGATAGCCATCATTTTTAAAAAGTTTTATTAAGGTTTTTTATATATATATATATATATATGTGTGTGTGTGTGTGTGTGTGTGTGTGTGTGTGTGTGTGTGTGTGTGTGTGTACAGGATGTTCAAAAAGTTTATGTGCACTATGGGTATATAGAAATTTAAATAAACTAAAAATCGGTAAATTCTATTCTAAAACATTTAGACAAAACGATTTTTACCAATAAAATGCTTTTGTTTATTTACATTACTATAGCTTATCTTAAAGGAAATGCTGGAAATGTCCTCCATTGGCATTAACCCTTAATTTTTTTTCACTGAACAGCATCTTTTTGAACAGTCTATACATACGAGCGTGTATCAATTATTATCGATAAAATAATCTCTAAGAGCGTTTTTGGCTTTTTTCTAGATAGGCATTAAACATTTTTAGCCGAGGATGAACCTCGCTTCTTTCGATCTGTAGACAACATTAATCAGAGGTTGTTGGCATCAAAGGATTCCATCGAAGAGACTCTCCACCTTTTGTGACAGGAACCAAGTCTTTGATCTTGAAAGAAGTCAAGTTTCTTTTTTTTTCTTTTTTTTTTCTCAAAGATTTCCAGTTAAGGCTGGAGTTCATCTGGGGATTTTCTTACTTTCTTTTCGCTTCTTTTATTTTTTATTATTATGTTGTTTTTTTTCGTTTACGCTCAGTGACGTTTGGTAATTCGCTTTTATTTTTTTTTTAAAGACCTTGAAAGACAACGAGGAAGAAAGATAAAGATATTAATTGGCAGCATTGCGATTTGGAGATGAGGTGGGGAATAAGGAAAAGATTTAACTTTTGATTTTAGTTGTTCACGATTTAAAATGATAATCCCTGTGTTAAGGGCCCCCAACAGACCGTGCAATTGTGAGGGGGGCCCCATGATCTCCAAAGCTAGTTGGCCTCATATGAAAAATAATTACAAAAATAATTAATTATAAGGATTAACTAGAAAATCATTATCACAATTATATGTTGAAATATACATCTATCAATCCATCTCTCTGGAATAATATTACATGAGCTTAAATCCCAGTCAAAATCATTACATTTACTCTTAGCTCCCTCTGGCTGATGAGGCTCATCAACTCTAGAGTAACCCATCTAGGTTTATGGATAATATAAATTCTTAAAACCGCACAGATGAAATCCATCAACTCAATAAGAGTAACTCATCTAGCCCATGGATATAAAGAGTGCATAAAACTGTCCTTCTGCCTAACTTGGGTTTGTGCTTGACCAAGTTGATAAATCCTCATCTAGATGAAGGGCAACACTGATTACAAAAACCTAGAAATATGATGAGCACGTGAAAATGGCCTTGTCCCTAAGTTGGCTTTGTGTTCGACCAAATTAATATATCCAGGTCGATCATGAAAGTTCCAAGTGGTACCTGCAGAAGGCCAGAGAGCATATCGGCCTAAGAGTTATGAATGAAACAATAAAGATGACTGTAAAAGTTTGAATAATCTTATAATTACGGGCAAATAAAATCTTTAAAAGATTACTTACCTGCCGCCATGAAATTCCCGCCAATTCCCAACGTGGGATTTGAAGGAGGAAGTTTTTCACATCCAATGCTCAAAGCAAATTTCTTTTGTTCATTCCATTCAGCTATGAATGTATCGAAGAGTTGTTGATTAGAACAAACATCAATAATGGTGAATTCATTCTGTGAACAATGTTGGCTTGAGTCACAAAGAGGCTGAATGGGCTTGGATTCATTCAGTAGTTCACATCCATCCATCTCTTCATCAGAATCCAGAATTCGAGGTAGGCATAGTTTTCCAACACCAACATCCTTATCTTGCTCGCTTACTTGATTACAAGTAGATGTTGATGGTATGGGTGCCATTTCCTTAACCAAAATGGCTGGATCTGAAGAGCTCTCGGTTCCTCTGCTTTTTGCATTTTCCAAGCAAGTTGTTGGGCTTTTCTTTTTAGTCTGATACTTCTTTGTAGGATTTAAATTTTTATTGATAGTGCTATGTTTTTCGCTGATCAAGGGTCCAGTGAATGAACTGACAGGGGAATTGTTTTTAAAGTTTGAGGACTTTCTTCTCTGGCTTGGTTTCTTTAGTGAAAGATCGTTATTTTTGCTGTTGAAGAGTTGTGGAGTGGTAATCGGAGAGAGCAGAAGAGATTCAGAAAATGAATTATTGGTTGGTGGTGTGGGTGGAAAGCAATCGCTGCCTTCGCTTAGATTCTGTTCGATGGAAGGGAAAGAGTCGCGCTCTTTGGACGTGAGGGCGGCTTTCTTCGCTTTTACCTCAGACTTTTTCTCTTTGGCACAGGAAAATGCATGCTTACGCTTCCTTGAACCTGAAGGACTGAACACCAAGGAATCATCTTGAAATAGATATTTCTCTTGTATTTTTACAAAGTTGTCCAGGTTTTCATTTCTTTGCATTCTCTGCCTCGTATTTGCACACTCTGCATCTCTCTCAGTCAAATCAGATTTAACTTCTGTACTGGTGAGAGATCTTATCCCATTGGGTGACATGGGCTTTAAGAACTCATTGGGTGTGTTATTGTCTTTACACTGTCTCTCCAAGATAGAAAGTCCCATATCTAGAGGTAAAGGGGTGAACAGGTCATCATTAGAAAGATTTAAATTTAAATCTATTTTGCATTTCGCTTCTTCATTGTCCTTTGTCTCTTCTAATTGTTTCTGGTTTGTGTTGTCTTGCAGCGTTAAAACTGCTGCCGCCATCGCCTCGTGTTCTTGGCCACTTTCATAAGGAATTCGAAGGTCTTCATACGAGTTGAACAAATCATTTTCATCGGCAAAAGAGCTCTGAAGATTATTTTCTGCTCTGTAAGAAAACCTTTCATAATTGCTCGCAGGCAACAATTCCTCTTGGGTGTCGACCGAACTATTAAGCGGCCTGGCTTCGTTATCAAGTGCCGATTCTTTGGACAAGATTTGGTCTGAAGGGCAAAAATCGTGCGTATCTGACGAAACATTCCTCGACCAATTCCGTACCGTTTCAATCGGGGCAGCAACTACTTCTGCACACTCGGTATTTTCAACAAACAAAACTGGAGAGGTCTCTGATGGAGGAGGGACTCCATTTTGTCTTAGGTCAAATTCTTTTGGAATGAATTGAGAACAAGGTTTGCTTTGGACAGTTAATACCTTGGCATCCATTAGTTCAGCCATTTGCGTATCCAACACAAAACTATCGGCAAAGACATCAGAAATGGTGGAACTTTCTAGTACACTATCATTGCTTTTTACACCATTTCTAATACATTCTGGTGTCAAAATTGAACCCATTAAACACTCTTGATTGATGTCCAGATCAGAAGCTGCAGGCACATCCATATTTATTGAATCCTCTTCTGCTATGCTTAAGTTGCCATAATTCTGATTAAAAACAGTTGCAATTGTCTTTTTCCTTTCTTTACCTTCTTCTATGCTTTGGTTTTCTTGTTCAATATTTTGGCCATCAGAAATATTAGAAGAAGGAGAAGCGGAGATTAATTGTTTGGGCTGAATCTTTCGATTTGAAGATGAACGAACGTTCAATGGTTGCACCAAGTTATGTCTGCTATTATTAACTGGCGTACGACACTCATCTTCAGTTCTAACTTGACCATCAAGAGGGACTAACTTGGCTTTATCTAACACTAATTGCTGATTCTCATTTGGTGTTGAGGTTGTAAATAATTGTTGTGCCTTATTGCATAGCGTTGGGGTAACAGTGGTGGAGGTATTGGGCTTGGGTGTCTGAACAGGAGAGAATTTAGTGTGATTAAAAGCAGCTACAAAATCAGTGCTCGAAATAGATGTAGAGTTCTCTGCCCTTTGATAATCTTTAGATAATGCATCTTTTTTACTATGGGGGCAGTTCTTGGGCAAAGCAGGGCTTGATGACAGTCTGTCCTTTTCTTCACACACAATTATTGCTCGAGGCTCCTCTCTTGATTTTTTCCCTTTCAAAGTTTGCTTTTCAACAATATTATTTTCCTCAGATTTTTCCCCGTTTGCACTGATTCTATTTTGAAGAAAACCCGGACGGTTTTCACATTGAATCATTTCAGGTGTTCCATTGGGATTAGAATTCTTGGAAGTCGTAGCAATTGTATTGTTTCGGTCAAGTTTGGGCCTCTTCAGGTGTTTGTTCGTGTGATCAGGATTCTCTAATAAAAGCACATCAGCTGAATTTGTTTCTGCAATGGAGTCTTTGTCTTTCTGATCCAAAGCTGACAACGGTGTTATTTCACGGCTTTCACTCTCTGGTATTTGAGAAACACGATTAAGCTTACAATTCAACCCTCTGTCTCCAAATCCAGGAGGTGGACTGAGGATCACAGTTTTTGGCTGACTAGCGAACGGCACTTGTGGGGAATTGTTTGAACAATTTGAATTACAAGCAGAGTTTCCATCTGCTTCATTAGGGTGTAACTTTTGAGATTGGATTTTCAGGAATTTGGTGAAACTACTGCCATGTCTGTGGAGAGAATTATTCTTCTTGTTGTTAGGAAATTTTTCTGTCAGACTGTTGCCAATGCTTGAACTTTCTTTTTCATTCCAATTTAAACCCATGTGACCAAGTCCCTGCTCGATCGTCTGTTGGGCTTCCTCAATGATTGCTACTGCAGCTTCATGGCTCGTCATTCCAGGCATGCCACGCAATGAAATGCAGTGACGATTGGCCAGCCTCTCTTTGGCTTCCCATTCAGTCTCATCTTCAGTTTTTTTATCGCTAGAAACAAACAAAAACAACATAATTATTAGAAAATGATCTGAATCAATCTTTTTATTATTTAGCTTAAAGTAACTTATAAGGCAAGTTTAATGTTGTGGGGTCGTAGGATTCAGGTTGTGAATAAGACAACAGACACATAAGTGTAAACTATAGATCATTCGTGGCTTCTCACAAGCTTTCATTTTAATGGAAATGTTCTAAATCTAAGGGAGATAACTCCTTCAAGGTTACGTTCTTTTAATTGTATAATTAATATATTTAATTATGAACATTACAGTGAGGTGGAGCATTGATAGAAGCTCAGACTATAGAATTGCATTATGCAAGTTCAAATTCCAGTCAAAACCATTACATCTATTTTTAGTTGCCTCACTATTTTATCAATTCATGGATATCATCGCACATTAATATTTCCCAAAGTGAGTGGTACCACACCCCAGGGACACTGCTTTGATATCTGGAGACAGTAACAAAAAGAGGTAGTTAGGAGAGGAGCAATGAAGCGTAATCGTGAAGACAAAAAAAATTGATTAATTGTTAATTTTCAAAAGCAAATTTTCTGTTTAATATCATTTTTAATTTATTTTCAATAAGAATATATTTGATGTGAGCATTAAAAGTCAAAATCAAATAAAATGTTTACAAGTCGACCAAGTTGAGCTTGTGTACGATAGTATTGTTTCAAAAAAAATATTTTGTTTATGATATTGTTGCTTTCACTTTGAAAAAAACTTTTGTAAATTGTAGAGATTAAGCCTGAAAAAGTTTGAGAAAACCCTGTTCTACAGGAATACCCTTGGGAAAAGTAGAATCCCAACCTTCCTTCTAATTATGGGTAAAATAGTGCATATGTTGTTATTCCAAAAACTAACTAAACTTCGGACAAAATGAACGTTTCTCAAAAATTGCATTAAATGACCTTAAAACGTTAATATGCCGTAAAACTTAAACCAACAAACTGTCCCACATGAACAAATGAGATAATTAATTGCTTACCTTTGAAAGGAGTCGCCTGTTCTTAAGATATGTTCTAGTTGGTCTGGATCGGCTTTAGCTAAACTGGCCACTGAAACGTAACCAGCAGAGAAAAGCATTCTTGCATACTGACCATTCAAAAGAGAGATTCTCACAAGATCACAAAGCTCCGTTTGGATTCCAAAAGAAAGACGACTTTGAAATTGGGAAAGAATTATTTCAAGAAGAGTCCAGCCCAGGCGAGCACAGAATGTTGTGACCATTCCTGTTCAAAGAGGTGAAAACAATAATCAAGAAATTATGTTAACGTGAAAATTTTAAATAAAATAAATTCAATGAAAACAAGAAAATGTAATTGAATTTTGGTAATTAATTTGCTTTTAAATAAACTGGAATAAAAGCTACAAACAAAACAAATTTTCTTGTATCCTTTTTTAAAGAAATAAACTCATTCTCTAAAATATAAACCAACCGGCCAAACCCAGTACCTCCAAAAAAAAATTAAAACCACAATATTAGTTTTAAAAATTTACTATAATCAAAAACAGCCTGAATACCACCCCATAACTGAATTTAGCACTACAGAAATCATTCTCAACCAAAAAAAACCAAATATTTATTACATTAAAACACAAAATCTGTTTTTCACTGAAGTTAGTACAATATATGTATTTCTTAAACTTAATAGTAACTAAATTCTATTACAAATTGTTTATTTATATATATTAATTCATAAACAAAACAAAAAAAGTTATAAATTAAATCATAAAACTAATGTTCACATCCCATTTTAAAATTTTATGATTAAATCATTTTGAGTTTTCTAGAAAAAAAAAAAATTATGTTAATTTTTTCAGTAATGATAAAATAAAGAGTACTTTTTTTAATCTTGATTATTTAGGGTTTATTTTTTTTAAGAGAGATGGTTATGTTTGAAATATTATAAAAGCTACTGATTACAAAATGAAGGATTCAAGTCCTAAAAATTTTCAAACTAATTAGAGTTAGATTGATAGAAACCTATTTAGAAAGACTGAAATGGACAATAAAATGTACCATTATCTTTGACCATTCTTGATAAAATTATAGTATTGTTATTCTCATAATATTGTACCTTTGAACCCTGGTCCACCTGGTAATTCCCGCCTATAACCTGAGCCTCCCCAGCAGTTTTTAGCTAAATTTGCAAACATTATATTTTTAACCACAAAAATAAAGTTATTAAGCATTAAGCAGATTTTTTTTTTTATTGAAAACTAAAAATAAACCCACTCTATTACCTGTATCAAAAAAACACCTTGAAACTGACTCATAGGTTAATGATTAGAGCTGTGGTAAAATGACTTTATTAAAGTTCTTATCACAAATTTGGTAAAATGACTTTATTAAAGTTCTTATCATAAATTTTACTATTTCTTTTAATTTTTTACTTATTCATAGTGGGACCGTGACAACATGTATTAGAAATACTTGTAGGAGTGAACTTAAATGATCTTTAAGTCTAAAATAACACTACCCATACAAGACATCATCTGTTTCACTCTCTTCTTTTCCCTAAAATAGATTGGGTGTATCATCCTTCAATAAAAGAACTACTACATAGAATCTTCTTCTCTTCTCTCTCTGTCTCCTACTACTTCTCTATTTCCTAACATACTCTCTTTCACCCTTACCTATCATTGACCAAAGAGAACAAAGACAATTCGGCACCCTTCTAGCAGTGCTGTCAATAAGATGTCTATTGCTAGGGGACAAGGCTGTTAGGCTCACATAGTGCTCAAACCAACATGAAATAAAGTATTTCTTTTAAAAGCTAATAATTTTATTCTCATTATTATTATACAAACAATACCCAAACATACAAATGTTATATATTCTTGTCAAAGCCTTAAAACTAGGGATGTGACAAGCATATTCTTTAATAAAAGAACATTGTCACAAAAAATTATGGTAGACCGGAAGGTCGATTAACTAATTTTTGGGGTTGAAAGAGCTTTTTAGTAAAGCCAGTTTTCTAGGCTGTCAGGTTCAAAGGATTAAAAGAATGTTAGTAATTTTACTTAAACAGTAGAATTCTAACGCAGAAAAATTAAAAATTGAACACTTACTTGTTTTAAGCACAACTTCTTTCCTTTTACAAATCTATCACAGTCAATTTACCTCATTCATTCAATATTTACAATTATATGCTTATAATTTGCCGAATCGAAATGAGATGAACTTTACATGTGCTGGTTTTGTAGATTTTTGAAAAAAGGTTGTCTTCAAAGTTTTCAAAACTCTTTTTTGTTAAGAGTTAAATTTTAGTTTTGTGAGAAGAGAAGCGGACTTCTTTTTCATCAAATGTTAAATCTCAACTGATTATTTATTTTAAAATTTTTCTTATCTTCAGAAGAAGTTAGTTTAAGTTTACTTTTTCTAAGCATTGTTAACATTATAAATGTGGAAATACATTTTGATAAAAATGAAAATAATTCTTAACAAGAAATTAAAAAAGAAAAGAAAAACAATTTAGAAGAAATTACCAGCAAAAGTTGCTGCTGATTGCTGGAGAGATTGCAATTGTCCTTTGTTACATTTGTACTTTTTAGAAACTGCTATGAGCGGAGTTTCTTGTACAAGATCTAAGAGAGCGAGGCTGGTAAAGAATCGCTTATGAATATTGAGCATCCGCATCTGCCTTTCTGTTTTGGTGGGAATCCGTCCACGCATCGCTTTCACAAGGAAAGACTCTTCAATTCCAACCAATTCGGCCACTCGTTTTTGATCACTGCTCAGTTGTTCCCAGAGATTGTAAAAAGCACACCAGTCAAGGCTAGCAGAAATGTCTTGACAATAGATGGGAGTTATCTATAAAATAAAACAAAGATAATAATAAGAATAATAACATCCAGAGTGTAATATGACACTTTACATAAAATAAATCCAAGATAATTTTTAGATTCAATTTAAATTAAATCTTTATACCCTACTTTGTAAAGTGTAAGTGCACTGCAAAAATAGATGATTTTCGAATAAAAATCTTGTACTTTAATTTATAGTAGAAATATTTTGTTTGACAATTTTTATGCCCTGTATGAAATGCTTTTCTAACTTGTAGAAGAAGGGATTTTTCATTCCAATGAACTGATATTCACAATTTAGATTATCCCCTTAAAATTTTCAACATCAGTATTGATCCAACCCTTCGAGTTTTTTTGCCACCCCCAAAAAATAATCTTAAATTCAACAATTTTAGCTTCATTATTATTTAACAACAGTGTCTGTATTAAAGACATTACATTTTTCTTCAAACATAGCAAGTTATTCGAGTAAAACTTATGCTTCAAAATCATCATCATCATTAGTCAACCGTAATCGCCATTATTGACTTCGGTAACCTGCGCCAAACTTCCCTATTAAGCATTGCCTCTGATACCTACATCCCTGGAGATGACATCAGGAAATGACAGTTTTCTAGTTCTTGGATTATCAGAACGTGGTTTTCATAAAAGAGATGAGATTAACTCAGTTTTAGCGCGGCAGCAATGCCCAACAAATTGCATTCTTTGAGATTTCGAGTGCAGAGACATGGGGCAGATTGCCATAGATGTCTGAGATTAATGAATGTATTCTCCAAGAGAGACTTTGTCCTGTCATTAAAAGGCAAGTGTAGGTTTCATTAAATCTCCTCTCTAATAATTAAAATAAAATAATCTAAAGATGGTATGAAAAATTCTGAGACTGATTTTTACTTTTCATCGACATCTTAATCAGCAAGTTTTCTTATGAAATTGTTTTGTTTTAGAGCGAATTTTTAATACATTTATTATTGTATAGTATTATTAATTCTGATTAAAAATGGGCAAGAGAACTCGTCTTCTGGGCAAATTAATCTTTGATGAATTATCTTGCTTTTTGTTTCAAAATATAATTTAGGTAAAGACAAGTTAAATAGTCATTGCTGTTTAAGATGTTCGTAAACTTTTACTAAAATCAATTGATTGTAAATAAAACAAGGAAGAAATTCTCACCAGATAAAGAACATGTAATTCGTTTTCAAGCACAAAACACCGTCTTGCTCTCTGTAACTCTAAAAAGACATAAGTGCCTTCATCAGGAGAAAGACCAGATGATAAAACAGCAGATCCAAGTAGGGTTGGGAAGAAGCAATATTCAGTTTCTTGTTCATTTTCTAGAAAGAATTAAAATCAAAATGTTTTTTTTTTTTAAATAAAACAAGTTTTCACATAAAGGCAAATTTGTGAAATAATATGAAACTCCTAAAAAATAATTTCTTTTCTAATTAAAAAAAATTATTTTAAAGGAAATAATGATTGTTGTAATAAAGGTTGTTGAATAATCAGACAAAATTCAAAAATATTAAAAGAATTTTACAAATTACTTTTATTTATTATTTATTAAAGTATTTTTAATAAAAGATTAAACTATGAAATTATTGCTTGTAACACTAATGAATAATGATATTTATAAAAACATAAGAAGTATTGCCAGCTTTGCCAAGGGCACCACTGATTTGCCATTAAAGCAATTAAGAAAGCCTTATTATATAGGAAAGCAAGTAATGGTTTTTTATACTAATTCTTATACTAAATTTTTTACACTAATTTCTAATTGGTAAAGAAAAAGTTTGTTTGTGTTCTACAGCATATCAACCTTTTTAGGTCATTTAAAGCCAAGAACATTTTTTTTACATATACACACGTTATTTTTTTCTTTTTTTTTAATAACACAATGTTCACTATTTAACCCATAGCTTGAGGGAATGTGGGAATTTATACCTTTCCCAAGGGTATTAGTCCAATTTTAACAGCAAATGGAACAAATGGGATTTGAAATCACATACTACGATTCCGAAGTCTGACTTCCTACCCACTAAGCCAAATCGGCTTCCCCCTAGAGAAAAAAAGTGATAAACACCTTTTTTAGGCATTTCTTTAAGAATTATAAACTCGTTTTCTTCCAGAAAATGTATGCATTCTTTAACAGGATCCAGATCACCAGCAGACGACACCTTTTCCCCTTCTTTCTCTTCCAAGCAAGCAGCTAACAATGTACACTTGGTATAGAGATAAACATCAGCAGGTTTTCTGGCAGCCCCACTCACAATAATCTGAAGGAAAAAAAAAGAAGACAAACGATCATTATTGAAATAATTCAGACTTCTACTCTCATTATTCTTAACATAGGATGGCCAAAGGATATCTCCAATGAACAACTGTTGGACAGAATGAAACAAGTCCCAATGGAGACAGAGATTAAAAAGCGAAAATGGAATTGGATTGCGGAAGCCTGCATCTAACATCACTAGGCAGGCCCTTAAATGGAATCCGTAAGGTAAGTGCAGAGATGATTGCCCGAGGCAGTCCTGGAAAATAAATATTGAGGCCAGGGTTGCGGGAATGATATCGGCTAAGCTGGAGAGAACCAGTTAGAACTGGTGTCTCCAAAACAATTTGACCGTATGTTACATCAAATTAATTCTTGGGTTTTTAATGCCAGATGCTAAATCTTATATAAGAACAGACATTCATAATTGTCTGAGACCCTACATCCTGTAGCCTTTTCAAAAATAAAACCATAATAGTTATTAAACAAAAAAAAAAATGTTTATGTGTAGAGCTCTTCAGAAAAGGATATTAAAATAGTTATATAGAAAATTATTTAGAACACTAAAATTTGCATATGTATAAACATTAGAAATGAATTTAATATAAAAAAGCATTAGAAATGGATTTAATATAAAAAAGCATTAGAAATGAATTTAATATAAAAAAGCATTAGAAATGAATTTAATATAAAAAAGCATTA
>JAUZSX010289281.1:2192-14402 GCA_034780655.1 Idiosepius hallami
AAACAAAAAAAAAAATAAAAAAAAAAAAAAAAAATTTTTAGTTTATTTAACCCCCCAAAAAAAAAAAAAAAAAATTTCCCTCTAATATAGTAATTTAATTCTCAATAATGCCTTTGGTTTCTTTAAAACTCTGCGTTTTTAAAGCAAAATTAAAATTTGGTGCTACAAAAAATTTATTAAAAAATTTTTTTGTTTTTTCATTTTGTTCAGAATTCTTTTTTTTTTTTCTTTTTTTTTGCTATGTTTAGACGATCCTGTATGGAGAAATAATATGCTCAGTGCAGACGATGGCTGTAAACCAAACAACTCGTTCAGAGATTCCCTTGTGACCCCAAATCTCTCCCAAACTCCTAAGCATTCATCTTTGCGGATGACTCGCCTACCTTCTTTATCCATACGAGAGGAGTCTCCTGAGAAGAGTGGACTTTTAAATGTCAGGGCGTTTCTTTTTCTCCTGCTATGGTACTTCTTTAGCTTTTGTACTTTGTTCTTAAACAAGTATATCCTCTCTTCTCTGCATGGAGATCCAACATTATTGGGTTAGTATCATTATTATTCTATCAACTTTTTAAAAAGTTTGTCCAAAGAAAATGCAAATGAAGCTAGCTGCATTCATCTATCTATTAATTATTATATCAACTTCCACTTCTCCCTTCTTTCAATTCTTTCTGTGGATACTAAATAGGAACCAATAATAAAGAAAGCTAGATCAGAATGTCAATAAAAATAATAAGAAAATAGTGTACATTAATAACAACAACAACAGTTGGAATAGTAGTAGGAATAGTAATACAATAGAAATAAAAATAGTCTTGAATAACATTAGGTTTATAAATCCCCAAAATGAACCCGATCATTGTTAACAGAATGAGAGCAGGGCACTCTGGTGGTTTGAAAATTTGAGTGACAAGAAGGTTCCCAATTTTGATCAATTAAAGATGCCTGAAGGGTTCAACATCTGAAACATTGTGAATATAACAATGATTAGGATGAGGACAACAGTCTGAAGCATAGTTGTACAAACATAAAGCTATTTTTAAACTTTTGCATTTTTTTCTTTTTTCAATATTTTTCCATTATTAAAAGTTGCCAATGATTTTGTCTCTTATTTCTAATAAATTCTATGTGGAAAAAAAAAAAGATTTTATTTAAGAAAAGGTCATTACAATATTAAATAAATTAATAAAAAAACAAACTTTGTAAGTTACAAAAAGAATAAAAATATTCTAAAAATAGAATTCACTAAATTAACGAATGAAAACAGTTCTACTCAATAAGATTTATTGGAATGAAAAAAGAGTGAAATTTGTGTTATTATAGTGACCCATAAAATGAATCTTAGTAAGGTGGCCCACAAAATGGGTGTTAGTATGGTGGCCCATAAAATGAATCTTAGTAAGGTGGCCCACAAAATGAATCTTGGTAAGGTGGCCCATAAAATGGGTGTTAGTATGGTGGTGCATAACTTTGACTGACAAATGAAATCTGATATCATGAGGAATTACCTTTGTTGCAAATCTCACCCACCTAAAATTATTTTTACAGAACTTAAGGCCTGGAAACCAGAAGGTAACCCTTAATATTGATCATATATCAGCTTGTAAGTTAATTATCAAATAAGTAATTTGTGTGACTTACTGACATCAAAAAGAGAAAAAATATGTTTTTACTGAATCGAATGCTCTCTACCAATTGTACCAAAACAATCCAATCCAGTGTAGGGCTAACATTGAAAGGGGCTACAGAACTCCACATTTGTGTCCCCCACACATTAACTCCCTTTTTATAAACTCTGCCCATCTCCTACCTATTCATTACTATTTGATGAATGATTGGTTTTTATTTAAAGTATTTTGACCACCTACATTATTTCAATTTCTATAGAAAATAAGCTCTAACTATCATTCTCCATGCTGGTCCTCATGACTTGCCTTTGACACAGATGGTGGCAAAAAATTCCCATCTGTAGGACTGAGAAACTCTGCTCACTACTCAATAAAACTTTCAACCAACTTTGTTTACATAATCAGGGGAGGAGTTGCTCCTTCAGCTTGGCCACTTAGTCAGCCAGTCAGCTCCCCTGTGCTAATGTCAGCAGAGTTTCTACCTTCCCTCCCCACAAAAAAAAATTTTCACATAAGCTGAAAATTTGGAGTAACTTGATATTCACCATTAGTTTTATTGAATCCACTGAAAATCCTATGAAAATAATAAAAGTGGTGACTCTGTGTCTGGAATAAAATTCCCCTAAAACTATCAGTGATAAATAAGAATGATAATGGCAATAACTCTACCATTTTAAATTCACTTTCAGCTGTCTTAATCCTTTTGGACCTATATCAATATATTGGTCCTGACATCATAAAGCAAAAGAAAGACATACAAATAGTTTGTCTTTAATATGTCTCTCTAATACCCTGGTTCCCAACCAGAATGCTCGCACCCCCAGGGGGTGCGAGACTTCATTCTAGGGGGTGCGAGAAGCAAGGCTGCAACTTCTATGAAATTTCTTTAGTTTAATGAATTGTTTTGCACTTTAAAGGATATGATATCTTTTGAGGAAATTCTAAGAAAATTTGCAAAAACTTAGGTTGATAACATCATGGAAATCCTAAGTTAATAGTATTTTCATTCTTGATTCCTCTTTCATATGTACATTTATGATGAATTGAGCTTAATCGGATAAGAATGTCATGGCATTAAACAGAAAAAAGGATTCCCGAGATGTTACTTCTTTGAGTCCTTGCTGAACGACTTTTCCTTTGCGATACTGTCAATTATCTAATACTAGTTATAATACTAATTATCTATATTTGCATCTCTTGAACAAAAAATAAAATGTAGGGGGTGCAAGGATAGAACACAATTTTTTCAGGGGTGCAGTAGTAAAAAAAAAGTTGGGAACCACTGCTCGAATATAACAGCTCTGAGTGACTATTCAGTAATTTTAATGGGTCGGGGTTCAAAGGATTAAGCAGAGTAACTTCTAGATGAAAGGATAACACTGATCCCCAAAATGAGACCCGTTAACTCAGGGAGCATAACTCATCTAGGTGAAATGTGACACTGATTAAAAAAAAAATTAAAAAAAAAAAGCATAATGTATGGCATTTCTTTGGGATTTTGTAATCAGTGTTGCCCTTCACCTAGATGAGACACTTCCCCAAGTTAACAAGCCCATCTGCTCGAGGCAGCTAAAGGTAGATACAATGGTTTTGACTGGGATTTGAACTTGCATAATACGATTCCATAGTCTAAGCTTTTACCACTATTTTATATCAACTTGAATAAATGTTGAATATTTCTCTGAAAAATTTATTTCTGATTAATGTATTGTATTTTTTAGGGGCCATTCAAATGGTCATGACCACCGTTTTAGGTTTTGTCCAAATCTACCTGCCTTGTGGAATGTACGTTCCGATTCAACGCGAGGGCAAACCTCCCAATTTTTGGCGTAACATGATTGTAGTTGGAATTATGAGGTAAGAAAATTAAATTATTTCTTATGAAAATGTTTCTGAATTCCCAACTAAAATCTCCGTAAAAAAAGAAACTTTTTTTTTTGTTTTTTGTTTTTCAGATTTGTTGTTTTTTGTACTTTAGGTTTTTTTCTTAGATTTTTTTTCATTTTTAGCAACTTTTTTAGGATTTTTTTTTTTTTTTTTTTTTTTTTCAAGGAATTTATTTTCTACCCCGCCCCATCCCCATTGTTATTTTTAAATTAAAAAAAAAATATCTTTTTCTCTGGGCTTTTTTTTTTTCTTCTTCTTCTTCTTCTTTGTCTTTTAGTTTTTTTTTGGTGGGGGGAGTGGGTTGTTTTTTTCTCTGTGTTGTTGATTTAAAAAAAAAAAATTTTTAATTTTTTCTTCATTTCTTTTTTTCTTTTTCTTTTTTTTTTCTAAATTTTCTGTTTCTTTTTTCCTCTGCTATTTTTTTTCCCATTTTTTTGTTTTTATTTTTATTTCTGCTTTTCTATTGTTTTGACTTTTTCTGTTGTTTTCTTTCTTTTTTTTTTCTCTTCTGTTTTTTTCTTTGTTTTTTGTCTTTTTTTTTGTCTGTCTTTTTTTTATCAGGGGTGGGGAGAGAGAGGGGAGTATTTTTTCTGTTTTTTTTTTTTTTTTTATATAATTATATTTTTCATTATTTCTTTTCTCTCCTAAACTTAATTCCTTATTTTAACCCTGAAATGTAAAAATCAAATCGATCCTACCTTCAGCTATATCTGCTTTCAACTCAGTTTTTTTTTAATGCTTTTTAAATATTTCATAAATGTTTTCAAAATAGAAACTGACTTCAAATGTTAATATTTTCCATTAAATACCATTAAAACAAGACATACACAATTCATTCGACCTTGCCCATGATGATAATGATTGTTGTTGTTTAGCAGATACACAAAAATCGTATTAAAATAATTATGATTATAACACTTAAAATATAAACACGAATAATAATTACAATAATAATTAATTTATGATTAGCTATACAGAAATTATATGATTATAATTATACTTGTTACATAAATGTTTTCTAATAATGACGCTAGTAATAATTTCTTGGTTAGCAGATCTACACAAATTTAATAACAATAATAATTATAGTTATGGCATCTATAAAATATTTACAAATGGTAACTACACTAGTAATAATTTCTAGATTTAGTAGATATACAGAAAATGAATAATAATCTTAATCATAACATTAATATAAGCACTAATAATAATTACACTTGTTGAAATTCTTTGAGGAGATATATAGAAATTAAATATTAATCATCATAATTATAAAATTAATAATATAGACACTGATAATAAATACACTAGTGATAATTCTGTGAGTAGATCTACAGAAATTGAATAATAATAATAATTATAATTATAACATTAATATAAATGCTAATAGCAATAATTCTATGAGTAGATCTACAGAAATTGAATAATTATCATCATAACATTAATAGTTTAAACACTAATAATAAATACACTAGTAATAATTTTGTAAGTAGATCTTACAAGATGAATTCATATTAGATCTTATTACCTGACAAGCTGCTGCTGCCGCCACTAACACCTGGACAATTGATCCTCTAATCAATCAATAGTTTTTTTTTTATTGATTGAGCTCACCTTTTCTATTTCCAATTGCCTTGTTGCTATTATTGTTATCTTTATACTTTTAAAAATCAGATCATTGTGTTTGTATGAGAACTTACATCCTGTAAGTCTTTAGAAAATAAAGCCACAAAAGTTTTTAAAAAGAATCATATTTATATGTAGAGCACTTCAGAAAAAGGAACAATAGTTATTAACAAAAAATATTCAGACCACTAAAATTTGCATATGTATGATATTGCCTTTCCATATAATAGGCTTCTTTTACTACCATTAAAAAAACTTTTGAAATAAATTTTGTATAAGAAATCATTAGAAATGGATTTAGTAGAAAAATGTGTTAGAAATGAATTTAGTAGAAAAAATCTTGAGAAATTAATTTAATATAAAAAAATGCATTAAAAATGAATAAGTATAAAAAAATCACTACTTCCTTTTTTCTTATATAATAGGCTTCTTTAATTACCTTAATAGCAAGTCTGGCCATTCTAAAATCATATTACACAAGTTCAAATCCCAGTCTTAACCATTACATTTGGTTCTAGCTGTCTTGAGCAGACGAAGCTCGTTAACTCTGGAGAGAAACTCATCGAGGTTTAAAGATAACAAAAACCCGGGTTAGTGAGACATGTCAACTCTCTGAGAATAACTCGTTTAGGTAAAGGGTAACACTTTGATTATAAAAATTATTATCAATATTCTTGGCATTAAATGACCTAGATAGGGTGGAATACAAACAATTTTATCATTGTTTAGCTTGGCATAAGAACACACAATCATTTATAATTGATAAATGATCTTTTCCCATCCACATGTAGTTGTTTGAATAACACAATAAGCACTATTTAGTCCATAGCTGGAGAGAATGTGGGGGATTCATTCATTTCTCAAGGGTATATTATATTTACTTGGTGAGCACCAATCCAAGTTTGGCACAAGGCTATTTTTACGTCCCCTCACCCAGGCTTTTTGCATTCGGTGTTACCCTTAACCTAGATAAGCTGCTCTCGGGAATTTTAACGAGCCCCATCTGCCCTAGGCAGCTAAAGGTAAATGTAATGATTTTTACCGGGATTCGAACTCACGAAATACGATTTCAGAGTCTGAGCTTTTACCAATGCTCCACCGTCGCTGCCCCCAAGGGTATATGTTGTTGTATATAGCAGTTATAATAATGGATCTATCAATAATTTTTTTTTTTTTTTTTTTTTCCAGATTTATCACAGTGGTCCTCGGATTGGTTGCACTAAAATTTGTGGCTGTCTCTTTCACCGAAACCATAAAAAGTTCAGCCCCATTATTTACCGTTTTCATTTCCCGATTGTTAATAGGGGAACAAACTGGTCTTTATACGTTTCTCTCGTTGATACCCGTCATGGCTGGACTTGCTCTATGTTCAGCTTATGAGCTCAGTTTTAGCATAAAAGGTTTTGTAGCTGCTTTAGCAACAAATATCACTGAATGGTAAGTAATAGACGCTTAATTTATTGTATTTCAAACATATGCACCATATTGACATTAGTGGGTATCGTCAGTGATGTCTTTAAGTGGATCGCCAAGGGATTTCGGGGTCTGTCAACATCATACCCTTTTTCTCTCAACATAGTACCCTTTTCACTGTACCAACTCGACTACAAAAGATCAGCTTCTGGTCCACCCTCAATGTGCACTTTCGGACACTGGAAAAAAAATTTGTATGGTTTGGGACCTGTACAAACTTTTATAAACGCTGTAGTGTTATTTAAGGCTTCTCTCGGTCCTCCATACTTGCCCCTTAGCTGAGAGGAAGTAACGAGGCAGATTTGGGGAGAGTTGGGATAGACAGGCAGTCAGTGGCAGCAATGGTTCATAGTTAGGCCAGCTGACAGATTAGCAGAATATGTCTGCAGCAGCGACACCCATGATGCACATGGGCTAGTAAGAAAATAAAATGTGGGCCCACGCAAAATATCTGTTTGTGTCATTTCGGAGGTGGGGTTCTGTTTTTAGCCTGAGTCTATCAACCCCTGGAATCCAATAAAGAGAAATGACACAGACACATTGACTGGTCGAGCATGCTGGAATGATAGTTCCCAAGGGAGGATGCTTTTACGACTGATAGTTCAAGCTTGGGACTAAGTACCACTTTATGGACTTTATAAAAAAAAAAAAAAAAATTTTTCCCCACAAGAGGAAAAGCCATCCTGTCGTTCTTTTCAAGCTCCCTTCAACTCCCTACAGTGTTACAACGCTTTCAATTGGCGCCTATCAGAGCCAATTTGCATAAAGTGGTGAACTGTATATGAACTAAATTTACTTTTATTTCATCTATTTATTTTCTTTTTTGATAAAAAACTCTATTAAGAATTAATCACGGTTCGTTTTAAAGTGTCTAAAATTATGAGGGATGATCCTGTAATAAATAGTTTGATTATTAAATGTAACAGATCAATTACAATAAACTTTTCAACTTTTAACAGATTGATGAAGTCTTTGTCTTATGAAAACAAAACATCTTTTGTAATTAATCCAATCTCTCAGATTCTTCAATTCTTCATCCACTAAAAATAACTCTATCTAAATAAACCCCACTAATCATCTTTGCCCTGATTCACTGCCCCTTCACTACACACCATCTCTCCATAGATAGATCTTCTTTTTTTAATTCTGTGAAATATTGATTCTAATGATTTGAGAATACAACCAGATTATAAATCTGAAAGAGTCATTTATTTATTATATATATATATATATATATTATATATAAAAATAAATAAATAAGTTAAGTGTAGACACGGAGTCAACAGCCTTAGGCGACTGTCAGTTCCTTGCCTGTGCAGGCATCAGGCCTGATGACCAAGCAGGCGAGAAACTGAAAAGGCTGTTGACTCCGTGTCTACACTAAACTACATTGATATCGAGCACTCTAACAATAAATTTAAGCAACCTTACTACACAGATTAATATATATATATATATAATATATTTCATTTACATTTATTTATATATTTCAGTTTACAGAATGTATATTCGAAAATGCTTATCAGTGGTGAAAAATACAAATATACGTAAGTAATTCATTACCTTTTAACATTTTTATTTTCTTTATATTTTCAATGACAAAGTTTTTTTTAATAAAGTAAAACTCTATAGCATTCAGTTGAGTTCTAATACTTTGAATTTTCGATTAGATTCATTTATTTAAACCTTTGGACCCTGACTTACCAACCAGCCAATTGGAGCCATTCCATTAAAGGATCATGAAGGGCTGAAAGGGTTAATACATAGAACTTATTCATTACTTCTGACTGAGTAAAAAGTATAGATTTACTATTGTTTATTTAATTTAATCTGTACCTACTCCTAATTTCATTCTATCTATCATCAGTACTGATACCACAGATCTTAAATAATGCTAAAATATACAGCAAAAGCCTGCTTAATTAATATAGATTCACAATATTTTAAACATAAAAACTGTAATTAGTAGTTTGATTAACTGCATCCATGTAAACTCCACTGATCTTTGCACTAAATCACTGCCTTGTAATTTGCTATATAGTATCTCCTCAATGGCCTCATTTTAACACCTTTTTTCCTCTCACTTAACGCTGATGACAAAATACTGCCGCAGACAAGTTCACATCTTGTCAAACCTCAAAGCAACAAGATCACATTTTGCCATTAGCACAATATTATTTATATGATGATAGTTATTGTACGTTTTAAGCTTTTCAGAACATATTATATAATGATCTTTGGCTGTGAACTTTTTCAACTTACTAAATCATCCCAAAACTGAGTGCAGTCTTCCACAAAAATAACAAAAAGCAAAGCTTAATATTAACTAAAATCATAAAGATTGACTTATCTGTGGGTTTCCTTCTAATTATATGGTCATATATATACAGTGTTGTGGGATCAATGTAAGATTACAATGATGATGATGATGATTGTTGTTATTGCTAACCTGTCGGTATGTCGTCTTGTCTTCTTCTGGCCATTCTCACACTCACGTCGACAGACGGTCGTTCTTGTCCGGCAGGAAATCTGAAAAGGGCTACTTACAATTAAGATGTTCATTCATTGTTCTGAGCCCTTCCAAACTTAAGGAGTCCATCTCCGTGTTGGTCTCCAAAGTTGTTAGCTGGAATCGAGGTAATTTAGAACACAAAGATGGTCATTTTCGGTTAATCATTTATTAGCCAAGTGTACATTTCTAGGTTTTAGCCCACTCTGAAATCTAACGTGGCAGTTTTTGTTTTTATTGACGACACCGACCAACCATGCCACGCCCATATTGCTATATCAAGCTTAATATCCCAGTTCTAAAACCCAAAATGTAATTGGTATAAAATGTCAATCCCTTAGGATGGTCATATACTACTGAAAACGTTCATAAGAGGACTAGGGGATTAAATTAAGAAGTACAACTTAACAAAAAAGTTTCTTAGTAAAAAAAATTTTATTTCTAAATATTGAAAAGAAAAAATTAAATTCTTTTAATGAGAAATAGAAAAATATAGTTTTTTTTTTAAGTATTAATTCTTAAATATCTTCAGAACTAATTTATATTAATAACATATTTAAAAAAAAAATTAAAAGCAGTGTCCATGGTGAGATATCACATGACTTAGAACAAAATTAAATTTGAATATTTAAATAAAACCTAAAAAATGACGATGATATAGTGTTAATAAATAAGTTATTCCCCTTGTATTTTAATAAGAATGGTTACAGCTGATTGTTATTAGTTGTTTCTGAAGAAGGACCGAGGTCAGTCTGAAATATCAAATTATTAAAATTTAATTAATACACACACACACAAAAAAAGATATTTATTATTTTGTTTTAATATAAATATTTGAAAATTATACATGGTTTTTCAATAAACTTAATAAATATTTAACTTTTCTAATTCTTCTACAACTTTTAAAAATATTTTTTTATTATTTAGCTCCCTTGCTTGACGAGAGTAGAGTTAATACCTTGAGTTGATTTCGAGACCATTTTCATTATTCAACTGGCAGGGTGTTTAACCCTGTACAGGCTAGCCTTTCTCCAAAGGAAGACTGCAAGACAGCAGTAGGATTTTGAGTCAGAAAAAAACTGTATATGATGATTGTTTTTGGCATTAAATGACGTAAAAATTTTGATATGCCATAAAAACACAAACAAAAAAATCAAAATATACTTTTTTTGTGAGTCGTTTTCTAAACTGTAATCTATGGCATTTAAACAAAATGTTTTTTTTGGTATTGCTCTATATCGATACCCTCGGGTGCTGATATGTAGGACGTATGTCTGTGTATATGTATAGATATTTATACATATATCCTAAGTGGTGAAGGGTAACACCGAATATATAAAGCCCGGGTAAGAGCACGTAAAAATGGCCTTGTGCCAAACTTGGGTGTGCTCACCAAGTAAATATCATATATCCTTTTGAGGAAAACACATTGTTTTTCGGGTTTTAATTACTTCTGCCTTTTCTTCTTGAAGGTATCTTTCAACTTTGTATTCCCATTCGGAATGGCCATACATAGAACCAAAGAAAGTGCAACAAGAGTTGAAATACAATATAGATTCCAGTCTTCTTTGGCTTCTCAAGCCGCAGAGCATTTACCGTTATTTGGACAGAATTTTACAGAAAAAACAAATGGGACAACCAGTCAGTTTTACAGACTTTTTTGGTCACATGGTTGGAGAAACAATACTTAAAGGGGTCAGTAGATAAGATTTGAATTTCTCCTTTTTTTCTTCTTCTTTATTTCTTTTAATTCTTCTTTTTCTTCTTTTTCCTTCTTTTTCTTCTTTTTTTCTTCTTTTTCTTCTTCACCATTCTTTTCTTCTTTTTTTCTTTTATTTCTTCTTTATTTCGTCTTTATTTCTTTTAACTCTTCTTTTTTTTAATTTTTCTTCCTTATTTTTCCCCTTCTTTTTCTTTTTTCTTCTTCTTTTTCTTCTTTTTCTTCTTCACCATTCTTATATTTTTTCTTTTACTTCTTCTATTTTTTCGTCTTTATTTCTTTTAATTATTCTTTTTCTTCTTCTTCTTCTTCTTCCTTATTTTTCTTCTTCTTGTTGTTCTTCTTTTTTTCCTTCTTTTTCTTCTTTGCCATTCTTTTCTTCTTTTATTTCTTCTTTTTTTCGTCTTTATTTCTTTTAATTCTTCTTTTTCATTTTTTCTTCTTCTTCTTTTTTTCTTCTTTTTCATTCTTTTTCTTCTTCACCATTCTTTACTCCTTTTTTTTACTTCTTTTTTTCGTCTTTTTTTCTTTTAATTCTTCTTTTTCTTCTTCTTCCCTATTTTTCTTCTTTTTTTCTTCTTATTTTTTCTTCTTTTTTTCTTCTTTTTACTTCTTTATCCCCTTCTGTCTTTCCTCTTCTTCTTTCTTCTTTTACTTCCCCTTTTCATCTTCTTTCTTTCTTCTTCTTCTTCTTCTTTTCTTTTACTTCTCCTTCTTTTTCTCCTTTTTCTTATTTTTTTTTATTTTAGTTCTTCTTCCTTCTCCTCTTTTCTTGTTCTTGTTATTCTTTTCCTTTTTAGTATCCTCCTTTTATTTCTTGTTCTGTTCTTCTTTTTCTTATTTTTTTTTCTTTTTCTTTTCTTTTTCGTTCTACTTTGTCTCTTTTCTTCTTTTTCTTTCTTTTTGTTTCTATTTTTCTTTTTTCTGATTCTTCTCGTTCTTTTTGTTCTTCTTGTTCCTCTTCTTCTTGTTCTTCTTGTTCTTGTGCTTGTTCTTCTTCTTCTCGTTCTTCTTGTTCTTCTTGTTCTTATATCCTTGATTTCTTACAAGTTTTGTTTTGGATTGACTCAGCCGAGCAGACTCGAAACCTACCGAAAAGCCACTCACCTATTAGGGCAGGTTGATTTTTGAATCCGAGGTAGGCGATGGTGATGATAGTAAGAATTTGACATAAAAATATCCCCACCAAATATTTTTTGGGCAGGTTGATTTTTGAATCCGAGGTAGGCGATGGTGATGATAGTAAGAATTTGACATAAAAATATCCCCATCAAATATGTTTTTCCTAAATCTTTACCTACGTTTGAGGAAATTAGTTTAAAAGTTGAAAAATTGCAACAATTCAAAGTTTTTCGGTGATTGACAAATAC
>JAUZSX010289312.1:0-14400 GCA_034780655.1 Idiosepius hallami
CTATGGGTGTTCATATGCAGTTTGAACTATTATCACTAAATATCACACCCATGGGTGTTCATATGCAGTTTGAACTAACTATCACTAAATATGACACCTATGGGTGCTCATATGCACTATTACCTGATAGATGTATATTTTAAATTTGATAATGATTTTCTAGTTAATCCTATCAATGAATTATTTTGGTAATTTTTTTTTGCATTACAATCTGTGAAGCCAAGGAGCCTTGTGGCCCCTAGGGAGCTTCTGCACCCCGCAATTGTGGTGTCTGCAAGGGCCCTAAACACGCTCCCGCCTATAACCCAACATTTCTAGTCTGATAATTGGTTAGGGTTCTTCTGAAGCATCATGAGGTTATTAATGTAAAGTTATAAGGTTTCAAGGTACTATGATGCGTTTATAATGTTTGGTAATCATTCGGAATCAAAATTCCATTTTCAAACCAGCGGCTCTCTCCGTGCCTGTCTGTAGTGATTCTTAGATTCTTATGCTGCCTAGTGTCTGATTAAATCTCTGGTCAACTCTGGGTCAAAGTTACTTATCTATCTACTTTGACCCAGAGTTGACCAGAAGTTAAATAGACACCAGACAGAATAAGAACCCAAGAACCACTACAGACAGGCACGGAGAGAGCCACTGGTTTGAAAATGAAATGTTGATTCAGAAATATTACCAAACATTATAAACAACGCATCATAGTGCCTTAAAGCCTTATGCCTTTATTTTTCTAGTCTGTGTTGATAGCAACTATATAAACGGCAACCATGATAAACAGATTATATATTATGCATATTGGTAACTAATGAAAAGAGCTTAGGAAGCCAGATGGAATCAGTGGCGATAATGAGGAGGAAAAATGATGAAAAGGAACAAAAAGAGGACAAATAACAGTATGTTTCTTAGCAACAAGCTAATCAGGCAGCAAAATCTGTAATTCAATGTTTAACTGATCTGCAAGGCTGCACTTAGGGCCCCCTGCAGGCCCGGCAATTCTGGGAGGGAGGCTGCAAGTCTCCTTAGCTACACACATCTTTCTTAATGCAAAAGATTACCAAAATAATTGTTAGGTTTAATTAGAAAATCATCATCACACTTGAAATATACGTACATCTATCAATCCATCTCTCTGCTCATCTCTCTTTATATATATGATATTTTACTTGGTCGAGCAAAAATCCGAGTTAGGCACAAGGCCATTTTCAGGTGCTTTGAATACTTAAGCATTTTGCATTCAGTGTTACCCTTCACATAGATGAGATGCACTCTTGAGTTAATGAGCCCCATGTGCCCCAAGCAGCTAAAAGTAAAGGACAGGGATTTGAACTCGCGTACTACAATTCCAGAGCCCAAGTACTTACCAATGCCCCACCATCGCTGCCCGAAATATATGTATGCATATATAATCAAAGGCTCCAATATTTTGAAGAGGTGCAACTTACCTTTTTAGGATAAAGGGGCCGCAAGGCGCATTCTGCGTTGGGGTTGCAAAGTGGCTAAGCCCGGCCCTGAGGATCTGTTTGAATAAATTACGATTCAGAAAATCATTTGTTTTATTCTGAAATAAATAAACAATGCTGCTGTACAGAAGTTTTTTTAGATGCAAACTTTTCAGAAATTCTGAGGGAAGGTCCACATGTTGCCTTGTAGTCTTCCTCTGAAAAAAGGCTAGCTTGCACAGAGCTAACCATCCTGCCACGAAAATACAAAATAACGTTTATAAAATCGACTCTATTAGGTATTTTATGACTGCAATGCAACAGTAGGATTGGGAGTCAGAGGTCCTATCTTCTAGCTTTTTTGCTATAACAAGGCCCACAAGGCAGTGGTGTTTCCCTGGGCTTTTGTAATCAGTGATGCTCTTCACCTAGATGTGATACTCTCCTGAGTTAACAAGCCCCATTTGCTCAAAGTAGCTAAAGATATATGCAATGGTTTTGACAGGGATTTGAACTTGTATAAACAATTCCATAGTTCGAGCTTTTACCAATGTGCCACCCTGTCACCTATGATCCACCCTGTCACCTAATTGTACTTGCAATAGAATAAATTTAACAACTTCTTTCTTGTAGTCTTCCTCCGGAAAAGGGTAGCCAGCGCAGGGCTAATCACCCCTGCCAGGCAAATACAAAAAACGATTACGAAATCAACTCTATTTGGTATTTTATGAATTTATTCACAACTTGGTTCATTAACCGTTACACCCAGTGGCAGCAAATTTGTATTTGCCTTTTTCCGTAGCATACTTGTTTTTACGAGAAAGAGTCATTAGCCCTTAAATTGGAGGACCTTTTTGGGCTTTTAAAATCAGTGTTGCTCTTCATCTTGATGAGCTACTCTCCTGAGTTAACGAGCCCCATCTGCACGAGGCAGCTAAAGATAAATGCAATGATTTTGAGAGGGATTTGAACTTGCATAATATGATTCCATAGTCTGAGTATTTACCAATGCTTCATCTCACCGCCTAATTCACAACTTAGAGTACTTTTCTTTTACCTAAAATATCTTTCAGCTTTTTAATTAATTAATTTAAGAGCTTATACTGTTTTGTCATCACAAAAATGACTCTAAATATAAAAGTTGATCTCATGACATTTTTGTTTTGCTCCTAAGTCAACTTGGGTTGATGCTCGACCAAGAACATTCAAACAATAAATAATGTAATATGGCAGGGGCCACAATGAGAATATGTCGGGTTGTAAATGAAGTGTTTATGTTTAAAAAATTTTACATTGTTTACAATATGTGTTGTGTGCAGTAAGACGTGCAAGTCTGTGGTTAGATTGAGGAGACATAAGGCTGTACATAGAAACAATGTTCCTCATTCAGCTACGATTAATTCTGTCAAGATTTTGACCTTTATGTTCCATGGCTGTCATCACCCCTGGTGATCAGTTGCTGGTTTTCAAAGTAACTTGAGGACCCTCATGGGGGAAGTGTGATTAAGGAGACGAGCTTTAAGGCGGAAATCATCTGTCAAAATGCTGCTATCATTATGTTTGAAAAGTTCTTGAAATATAAATTGTACAACTATTTTTCGGACTGTTGTCCTCATCTTTATTTTTGTTTTTTACACAATGTTTCAGACGATAAACCCTTCGCCCATCATCAGGTGTTCTCCCTCGAGAACCTTCTTGTTGTCATTGGAAGTTCTTACCATATTAAAACCTCTCTGATATGAACTCCCGATTACAACAAGAAGGTTCCCAAGGGGTTTATCGTCCGAACCGTTGTATAAAAAATGAAAATGAAGATGAGAACAACACTCTGAAAAATAGTTGTACAATTTATCAAACCTCATCCAAAGGATTACGAAGAACAGAAATATAAGATTTATTTGTTTTTTTTTGTACTTACATTTTTCTTGAGCCTGGTCAGTGGTTAGATGAGTGACCATTTAAAGAATACCAGGCACTGTACAAGGGCAAGTAACAAACCAGCACACGGTGCCCCTGCTACTCCTTTCAAGGAAACCAATTGTTACACCACGCAAATCAATGTGCAATAAGAAATAAATGAGTTCAAATCCTAGTCAAAATCATTGCATTTACCTTTAACTGTTTTGGCCAGATTGGGCTTGTTAACTTGGGAGAAAAACTCATCTAGGTGAAGGGCAACACTATTTACAAAATCCTAGAGAAACACCACTGCTTTGAGGGCCTTGTTACGGCAAAAAAGGCTAAGAGATAGGAACTGACTCCATATCGTACTGCTGCCTTGCAGCCTTCCTTCCAAAATAGGCTAGCCTTCACAGGACTAACCACCCTGCCATGGCTGTGATTACAGCCCCCGCAATTCCAGGGGAGGGGGAGGCGCAAAGCTCTTTGGCTTCATAGATCTTTTGTAATGCAATGAAATGAAAGAGTTGCAGAAAAAAAAACCCAGTTGAGCATTAAAGACACCAGATTCTTACTGAGAAAAAAAAAACAACAACAAAGACTCATTTTAATAATTTTATATTTTATTTTTATAATTTTTTTTATTACAGATTTAATGTCCACAAAAAAATATAAATTTTATCATTTTACTCTATATACATCTCTATTATTTGCCCACAATATATTTTTTGTATTCAAGTATTTTGAAATTCGATATTGATTTAAAAAAAAAAAAAAATTGTCAAGCTGAATTAACTGATTTACTAATGTTAAACAGAAGCTATTTTGCTGTTCCTGGCAAAAGAAAGAAGAAATAAAAAGTAGGAGAGAGAGAGAGAGAGAGAGAAAGAGAGCATTATTTTTCAAAAGATTATAATGACCAGCAAAATAACTAAATGTACTTTTCTTTCCTAATATAGTTGAAAAGCATAAGCCCTCATAGACAGGCATTCCTTTTTCAGCCTGGACTGGCAGAACAACAATTCCATTACCCCCCCCTTTTAAAGTAATCCATTAAAGCATGTTTTCATGGATTACTTTAAAAAGGGGGGGGTGCAATGTAAATGCTGTTCTGCCAGTCGGATGGAAAGATTCAAGAGATTTTTTGGGAAACTTGGAACAGTGAGAAATTATTTAATGATTACAAAGTTTCGAGATCAGGAATGGCTGACAGTGAGACATTGAATATTCAATGAGATGAATATTCAATCTGATTTAACTGATTTACTTCTATCAAGCAGCATTCACAGAACTGAAATTTAAAAAAAAACTTGTTACTATGCTTTTTTTTTATCTATCTATCAACTAGACAATCAGTAGATTTTTTCATGAATTAAAAAGCAATTCACTAAGTAATGTAAAAAGCAATTCACTAAGTAATGCCCAGATGTAAAATGTAACAATTATTGATAATTTTTTTCAGATGTCCACGCAATCTTATTAAAAACAAATGTTCATACTGTTGATTCTCAAGTGTTTAAAAAAAAAAAAACGGTTATTTTAACATTGAAACTGACAAGTGTAAAAATTGACAGAGTAAAAAAGTTTGGCAATCCTTGATTTAAATGATTTCTTTAAAGTGTCAATTACAAAATAGACATTGAATAAAATATAATTTATCTACTAGGTATAAACTATTTCAAAAATATTTGAAGAGAAATGATGTAAGGATAAAAAAAAAACAAAACATACCAAGTCAATAGGTTAACCTGAAGAGAATCAAATGATCCCAAATACAGTAGCAATAAAAATATTTGCATACAAAATACATTTTAATAAAATCATTTACAATTTTCAGGTTCTCTCCCTTACATGCATTAATGTCTCTTTTGGATTGGTCAAATAGTTTTTGAATGTCTTCTTTCCAGGCTATCAATGATCATTTTATACTCCTATTCTTCAAATCTTGTACTCAGGTGTAGTAAGCAAAGTGATGCTAATGTCTTATAAGTAGGGCTGTGTGTGATAATATGCTTTAATTAAAGATTGATTATTTGGCAATTTCAAGATTTCTTTTAATTCTTTACTTTTTAGTAGGGATGTGACAACATGCTTTTATTTTTCCATATTCAATATTCTTGTCACATCCCTATTAATTAGGGATCTGAAAAGCATATTCTTTAATAAAAGAATATTATTACAGCCCTAAAAATAATTGGGCTGTGACAATATGCTTGTATTAATTATTTATGGTCCTACTGATCAGGGCCCTACTAGTTGACTATTTTGCAATTTTATTATTTCTTTTAATCTTTTTACCATTACTACTAATAATAAGTACAGAATTAAAAGAAATGGTAAAATCATAAAATAGTCAAGTAACAACAAAAATATTATTTAATAAAAGCATAGTCACAACAGAGAAGTTCTTACATTTTTGTATTTCAGACCTTAAAATCGAAGTTAAAGCAAACCATTTTTTTTATAAATATAAATAAGAAAAAAAAAACCTACAGAAAGATATGCTAGGTTTATGGGAAGAACACTGTTACACAACAGGTGTATCAGAAATGGTTTAGTTTTTCAGTGAGATACTTCTCACTCGGGCCAGCCAAAGGTGACTGACAATGACCAATTAAAAGCCATAGTTGAACAAGATCAGAAAAAATTGCAGATATTCTCAAAATTTACAAAAAGTGTAAAAAATGAATTGAAGTTTCTCAACTTGATGTTTGGGTTAAAATAAATAAAAAGACAGGAAAAAAAAAGTTTTTGGTCAAACCAATATATATATATATATATATATATATATATATATATATATATATATAGCTATACAAAAATAAAATTTAGATCTTAGTTGGGAATTTTAAATGACATCCAAAAGGATCACAAGTTTAAAAAAAAAACAAAAAAAACACATTGTTAATGTATTTATATTGTAAGTTTGTTAAATGTCAATTTAAAAAAAAATCTAACCCCCACCAACAAAAAAAAAGAATACTTATGAATTCTAGCTAAACAAGGGAACAAATGTTCTCAAAAAAACTAGAGAAATATCTTTAAATGCAATCAAATATTTCAAAAACTTTCAACTACATTAATTATAGAATTTAACAAACAAAATCTTAAAATTAAAAAACTTTTGTAAGAATCAAAAGAAATTTTTTAAAAAAATCTTACAAAAATCTTTTTTATAAGTTTAAAAAAAGTTAATAAAATTCTTATTGATTTTCTCTTTAATGAAATAGAAATAAAAAATATTTTTTTTGACAACTAATTTGTTTGTTCTCAGTTTATTGTTGATTTTTGTATTTTCTTTGTTTAGAATTAAAGTTTTGAAGTCTTGGAGCAAATGACTTGATGAGAATAAATGTCCTTTACATTATGTAAATTGATTTTGAAAAAAAAAAAAAAAGTTTAACTCATCCCAAAAATTCATACTGTATTCAAGTTAAAATTCTAATTATTTAGATTTCTGATCTTATTTACATATTCATCTAAAATCATTGCTTCTACTTAAAAACAAATTTGAGTGGATGGGAATATTTACTTTATATAAAGTTGAATCTTGCAGTTCAAGTTTACCTTTTTTTTTCATGAATGATATGTTGTAAAAGCAAATGCCATTATGAAAATATTAAGAAATGCAACTATAAAACTAGAGTTTTATGGAAGTGGGTACACACAGTGATCATTTGATTTTTAAGGTAAATAAGTTAAGACCATTTCAAGTCTTTTGTATTCACTTGTGTATTTTTTTATAATCTATTTTGTTTTTAAAAACTATAAAAATAGTTTTGGTGTTGGAATGAATAAATTATATTTCAATGCCAGTAATTGAGGTAATGAGTCAAAACAAAAACTCTTATTGCGCGGTATAAGTAGGTACATATGTATGCTTATTCACACACACACATATATATATATAGCAACAAGTTATTAAAAACACTAAGTATATGGGTAATAAACTGTTTTTTTATGTATATTTTATATAGAAAAATAATCAATATTAGTGGTAGCTATATTCAAAGCGATCTGTATAAGATAAACATATTACCCAGAATAATAGACTACTCTCTCTCTCTCTCTATATATATATATATATATAAATCTGAAGAGTGAGATTGCTTATATTAATATTTAGAGTGCCCAATATCAGTGATAGAGTGTGTATATTAGTTTAGTTAGGTGTAGACAAAGTCAACGGCCTTCAGTGACTGTCAGTTTCTCACCTACATTATCAGACCGAAAAACCCTTTTTTCGACCTGATGACTGTGCAGGTGAGAAACTGAGTTGCCGAAGGCCGTTGACTCCATGTCTACACTTAACTTTACACACACACACATAATTGTGAATATGAATGACATTTTATGCTATAGGTAATGATTATTTTTGTAAGTACTTTTTAAGGTTTATCAAATATTTTTTGTTCACAATGGGGTTGTAGGTCATTAAGGTTTTAGTAAGTAATGATAATAGAAATAAAAAGATTTCTATTATAATGAAATTTTATAACTGAAAAGGTTAAATGCATGAAGAAAAAAAAAGCATATTATATTGTAGTAAGTTATGTAGTTTGCTTTTGAAAAGTTCAGAAAATAAATGTTCCATATGACAATTATCATTAAAACATTCTTCTGTGCTTATTTCTATGAACTTTAACTTATTCCTTTGAACCCTGACTTTTCAAAGTAGTCATTCAGTGTCTTTATATTAGAGAAAAATATTAAAGCCAAAATATTGGTGTGTCTTCTTTTGTCTTATGTTGTTAGGGTTGATATATCGGCTTCTTAGGGTCCAAAAGGTTAAAGTCATTAAATTGTAGTGCTATTTTATAAATTCATTTACAATAAAAAAAAGAAAATTCCAGGACTATATAAGAATTTTTTTGTAAATATTGGCTTTAATCATAAAATATGATTGAAAAAAGTTTCTAAATTTATTTCTTCATGGATAAACTCTGGAGCGGAGTTGAGAAAGTTTTGTTCTTTGAGAAATTTATTAAGATGATTATACCAAAAGATGTTTTAGACAAAGTATACTAGCAAGTAAATGCAAAGGGTTTATATTAATAAATACAGGTCCTTAAGGCCAAAACCTTTAGAACAGATTGTTAAAATGAATGACATCCACACATCTTCCACTGTAATTTCTTCTCATATTTTATTTCAAGTTTTCTTTTAAAGCCAATAAAATAAAGCCAGAACTAATTAGAGTTATATAAAGAGTGTCTCAAAAAATGTACTCACACTGAGAAGTAAAGTATAGTGTTCAGAATTACAAATTCAAAAAGACAGATTTAAGGAAAAATACATTCGAACTGTGTATACATTTTTGAGACACCTTTTATATTGTTAGCAATATGCATATAGGTATGCTTCACCATTTACAGATCTACATTAAGTCTTTGTTTGGCTAGGATCAAAGCCAGACTAAAATGCCATCAGTTCAGTCATTAAAGAAATTTAATCTTACTGCTATAAATTATCACTAGATAGTAGATTATATTTAATTACAACATCAGTGTTCAACTAAATCAATTTTAGCAACATAACATTTTAATACAGGCTGTCCAAAAAGTCATTGAAGGGTTTTGATCTTAAATAGATTATTCATGTTAAACTGAAAACCTTGCAAGAAATGAAGAAAAACATCAGGAATGAAAAAAGGGAATTAAATCACAATTCAAAGATTCTGTAATCTGTCATGAATAAAATTTTTGGAAAGTGAGAACAAATATGCAAAGTTAAAAAGACATTTTTTTATAAATAAATATTGTTTGAATTTTGCATTTTTTTTCCAAATTTCCCAATGTCTTAGTCTGATTTTGTCAAATAGATTTGTTATTTTTGATATCTCTCTGTAATTTTAAGTTCAAAACTCTTCAGTGATTTTTTGGATAGCCTATAGCATTTTTTTCTCTTTTCTAGGTAGAGAAACATATATATATAAACACGTGTATATATTTAATAGAATCTATATTTCGACAGCATTATGAACTAAATAGATATACATTGTCAAAAGCCGTAGTTTAGTAAAATAATTGAAATACTGTAAATAAAGATATGAAGAAGCTTGGTAGATTAGATTATCAAAAAAATAATGCCATGAAATATACTTGTTCTTGTAGATAAATGGTTAAAGACATTGTCTTCTATCATTGAGATCCCAGGTTCAAATTGGAGAATTGTACTGATGATTTTTAATAAGAAAAAAATAGATCTATATGTAAATTTCCAAATTATTTATTGATATTATTTAAAATAAAATACGGTGGGTTTCACTTATAAGCACACAATGTGTATGTGTGTTTATATATATATATATATATATATACACACATACACAGACACGCATATCTCTAGAGTGCATGTGAAATGTGATGTGATCATTTAAACCCTAAATATTTTGGAAAAGAAATTGTCTCAATACTTGACAAGCACATCATGATATTTGATGAAATCCAAAGTGAAAAGAATTATTCAAAAGAAAATGTTTTCTTAGATTTTGTCATTGGAACATTTCTTTCTTTTGTTACTTCCATAGAATAATCTATGCATTTATCAAGGAGTTGGCTTTATATTTTGTTCAACCATAAATAATATAAAAAATAATAGAGAATTGTAGAACTATTCGATTTTTTGTGATGAATATGCGAGAATGAATGAGAAATTATTTCAGTGATAAAAATTAATACATCATTTATATATATATATATATATAATATAAATAAGTATTTATTAAAGAAAAATCTGTTATAGTAGTTTCTCTTTGAAAATTCTCTAAACGAATGATCTTCGTATATAATTAAATATTTTGAAGGATGGAATCTGATATCTATATATGTGAGTGTGTATATATATACATATATATATACACACACACACACACAAACATATATATATATATATATATATATATATGTGTGTGTATATAAAATGCGGCTGCCTTAAAATTATCTTTAACAATAAAAAAAAAAATTGGTATTTATGATACACAGCATTAACTATCATCATGTTTAAGCCAATCTAAGACTTCCGGTGTGAAGTATGATATCAACATTACAGCACCTGAAAAAAAAAAAAAAGTTTTACACATTTTAATATCTATTAAATATAAAATGATTATAAAATACATACCACATCTAGAAAAAAAATCTTATAAAAATTATCACATTTAATGCACTTTGATTTTATTTGAATATGTATCTATTCTTATATTGCGAAACTTAGTTGTTTGATAATATAATGGGAAAAACATTCTTTAGAAAACATTATGATAAATTCTAGTTAATTATTTGGGTAAATATGTTGAAGACTAAAGTGTTTTTGGGTTGTGTAAAAAATGGAATGGAGAAAGGGGCAGATAACTGGCAATCGAACCAAAAGACAAAATAATATAAATTTAAACCGTAGGGATTTTTGTACATAGTACCATAAAAATAAATACTTTTTTAAATAAAAGAAGGGTGGATTATCAAAGTCTCTAGTTCCATAAAAATAAATATTTTGAGGGCTTTTTGAAATTTTGAACACTAAACTGGTTAACAGCTTCAAGTGGTGTGTTTTGTGGTTAATAGTGTGTTCATTCTCAGCTTTGAACAAGAGCCAAAAAGGTTAGGGTTTAGGGTAACCCTTTTCGCTAAATGTCACTATTACCACAAAATATGTATAATTACAAAGTCTGCAGTTTTCCATTTTTTTTATTACTTTTTTTATTATTATCGATGATAAATAAATTACCCTTTTTCCTCGTTTAAATCCTCAACCCTAACCTCCCCTTATATTGTTTAAAAAAAAATTATATTTCGTCTTTTTGTTAATTCGATTGCCAGTTATCTGCCCCTTTCTCGATTCCATGTTTATACACAACCCAAAAACACATTGGTCTTCAACATATTTACCATTATTTGATAGTAGAACATATCCTCAAATTATGAGGATTTATACACTTATATTTACAAATTATAACATTTATATCAAATCATGGGCAGCGAAGTTGAAGCATTGGTAAAAGCTAAAACTCTGGAATCATATAACGCAAGTTTAAATCCCAGTCAAAACTATTGCATTCACCTTTAGCTGCTTCGAGCAGATGGGGCTCGTTAACTTGGGAAAGCAGCTCATCTTGGTGAAGGGTAACACCAAATGCAAAAAGCCCGAGTAAGAGCACATAAAAAATAGTGAACTGTTAAATTGATTTTATTGTTAATGCCTTAAGTATAATCTATAAATACATATGGTCTTCACTACCTTCTTTGTTTTTCTTACCTACCTAATATTAGAAAAAAACAAATCTAAAATATACGAACCTGCTCGTCTCATTGCTGTCAAAACTTCCATAACAACTTGTTTAAGATCAAAAACACCAGCTTTGGCTCCATGATACAACATGGCATATTCCCCAGACACTTGGTAAACTGCTAATGGGTATGAAGGATACTAGTAACAGAAAAGGAAAACATCATTAATTTATTTTATTTCAAACAAATCAGATTTTTTAAAATTTTACTTCTATTCAAAAGAAGTTATATTTTTATAATTTATGCAGGTTTTGTTGATGAGGATTTTTATTTTTATGATCTTTCTTTGGATTTTGTGTTTTTGCCTTTCTCACAAGATCCTTTGCCATAGGGGCCAGAGTTTGTATGTATTCCCTGAGTGTATCATCAGGGTGGTAGTTGTCAATTCTACTTAGTGATTGTGTTCTTTGTTATTGTATTCTTGACAAATAATTTCCCCCGCTTGTTTTACGCACTAAAATTTTCCTGTTAGTTTTTTATTTTTTCCTTTCTCTTTTATCATTGTTTGTGGTTATCAGAATATGTGGAGGATTCAATTGTTGACATCAAATTTTATTTCATTGATTGATGGATTCTTATTGTTGATTAATAAGACTTCTAACATTATGAGTCTTTGGTGATTGTTGCAAGATTTTAGTATGTTGGTATAATTAATAAGTAGTTGTTTATATTCCTTGGATGTGGTGTTTATCATGCCATGTTTTTAGTCTAGGTGTTTGCAGATAGCACAGGTTGTGTTTTGGTGGGCTGAAAGTCATCTGGCTAATGTGGTGCATGTATGTTCAATGTAATTCATATTTTCAAGTAGCATTCCTTGATAAACTACATTGGCCATGTTAGTTTTTATATAATTTACAATTATATTTTATAATTATTTATGTTATGAGTTATGATAATGGAAATAAGATTAGGTTACAAACTCAAATACCAGAAAAAAAATTACTATTACTATTAAAAACAGCATTTTTTAAAAAACCTGGTTTCTTGAAGCGACAATTCTTTTTTTTAATCTATTGCTTAAATAGTAAAATAAAGACTTTGATAAAAATAGACCTAAACAAATCAACTATCTCAAATTCAGTTAAGATATTTTGGTAATAACATTTTAGAAAATACAATTTTTTTTTGTTAATAATTAGAAAAACTTACTTTTATTCGTATCTGTTGCACAATGTCAAGATATGGCATTCCTGGCTTTACCATTATCATATCAGCTCCTTCTTCAATGTCTCTTTCCTGGAAACAAAACAACAAATTAGAATTTTTTTCTGCAAATACAGCAATTTCTAATGTTCATCTTTAGAAAAAAAAAAGATTTAAAAAAGAAATAAAAAGAGAATATATTTCTGTGAATATTCTTATACTATGAGATATTTTTTAAATTTTTACCAAAAAGTTCTGCATCATAAAATAATTTGTAATAAAAAGTATGTATTTTGAATATCATATTTACTTAGTGAGCACCAACCCAAGTTTGGAACAAGGCCATTTTACGTGCTATGTATTTTGAATATGTCTTTATAACTTTTTATAACATGTCTTTTATTCATTAATAGAATGGAAATCTATTTATGACCTAAGAAATAAATCAAAGATTGTGGTGAATATTTTTTTTTCATGAATTCATTGAAATATCAAATTACTATGGTTGGTTACTATTTTTCTATGGTATCATATGAGAAGACATTTAAATAACTCAACCTTTCAAAAAGCAAAAGAAGCCCACTAGCCTATTAAGGTTTAGTGTGAGAATAACATTCAGTCCTTTATCCTACTAGCTGAATTAGAGCATATTAAAAAATGGATCAGATGCATGAGAAAGAGACAGAAGAGCTGAGGGAGGGAGAATTAAATCTCGGATTCATTTCTTTTTATGAGGATTCCAATAATGACTTACCAAAGAAAGTGAAATTAACATTTGAAGAAATTGTTATGAATATAAAAAACATGAGCCAAAAAAGTGATTGCTAAGAAAACAAAATGCTTTGAGACTAAACAGTAATTGATTGATTGATTGATCTGTTTAACAGCATATCAACCAAACAGTAATTGAACAAGTTCATAATATAACAATACATCCACAAATTAAAGGAACAAGCTAGGTTTTGTGAAAATTGGAAAACTGTAAACTAATGACATGAACCTAAAAAAGTAAATCTTTTTCAAAGTAACAGAAGGTATATTTAAGGTTTTCTTGGTTCAGATCTTTGGATGAGTTTTTGTTCTTCTCAGAATTTAAATATATTTTCTGTATCATTGTATTCAAATATATTTTTATATTATTAGTGTTGAAAAAGTTTGTTTCAGTTCTTTTAGGAATTTAAATATATTTTCTGTACAGGGTTCCTACAGATTTCCAATATCCATTTTCAAGGACTTTTCAAGGCAAAATTCAAGTTTTCAAGGCAAAATTTTATATATCAATAATAGTATAATAAACCAAAAAATCTTGAAGATTTAGGTGTGGAGGCATATTTAATTTTCAAAATGGCGCCTATGGCAGCCATTTTTTCAAAATGGCCACCACCAAAAAACATTTTCATAGTATTTTATAGTTCATTTTTAGCTAAAAGTATGAAATTTGGTCCACACATAGAAAATTTCATGCTTTTAGCTAAAAATAAACCATTTATATAGTTTTTGGTTGCGGCCATTTTGAAAAATTGGTACCATGGGGGCCATTTTGGAAACTGAAGATTTACATCTAAATCTTCATGAAATACTTTTGGCTACGTGTGTACCAAATTTCATGCTTTTAGCTAAAAATAAACTATGAA
>JAUZSX010289323.1:0-14400 GCA_034780655.1 Idiosepius hallami
CTCCGTGTCTACAATTAACTAATATACACGCTCTATCACTGATATTGAGCACTATCTATAATTTTAAGCAACCTTATCACTTCTATATATATATATATATATATATATATATATATATATATGTTGTTTTTTTTCTGTTTCTACAATTAAAGTTTAGTCAGCCTTATTTTTGTTATTGGAATTAAATATATTTTGATAGATTGATGACGATATAGAATTAAAAGAAAGAAGTAGAAAGAGCTGAATTGCTATTCAAGCTGTCGATTCAAATAACGTTCAACTTTTAACTTGTACTCTTATTCTTTGTCGTCTGCTTCTTATCTGATTGGATTTTTGTCAAAATGACCCTTGTCAGATTGAGTTCTGTCAAAAGTTTGGCATCACTCCAACAAAATATCGAAAAACAACAACAAATTGACGCAAAGAAATTAACAGAAAAAAAAAGTTTCTTAAACAATTTCATTCTTCTCAGCTTATCTACAAATGTAATCAAAATGTACACAAATGCAAAAAAGCCGCTGTAAATATTGAATAACCTAAAGATGGTTTAAGTAAAATAAGAGACGATTTTAGCATGGCGTATGAATCTCAAATTTGGAAGAAAAAAAAAATCAAGGGAGTTTTATTTTATTTTGCTATTTTCACGTTTCAAATGAGATAGTTCTTTTTTAATTGCCAAGTAGATAGATTGAGAGAGTAAAGAGAGAAAGAGAGAGAGTAAAGAGAGAAAGAGAGAGAGTAAAGAGAGAAAGAGAGAGAGAAAGAGAGAAAGAGAGAGAGAAAGAGAGAAAGAGAGAGAGAGAGAGAGAAAGAGAGAGAGAGGGAGAGAGAGAGAGGGAGAGAGAAAGAGAGAGAGAGAAAGAGAGAGAGAGAAAGAGAGAGAGAGGGAGAGAGAGGGAGAGAGAGAAAGAGAGAGAGAAAGAGATAGAGAAAGAAAAAGAGAGAAAGAGAGAGAGAGAAAAAGAGAGAGAGGGAGAGAGAGAGAGAGAGAGAGAGAGAGAGAGAGAGAGACAGCGAGAGAGAGAGGGGGTCTGAAAAAGAGATGGATTCATAGATGTATATTTCAAGTTTGGTAATGATTTTCTAATTAAACATAGCAATTAATTATTTTAGTAGTTTTTTTTTTTGCAAAAAGTGCTTTGTGAAGCCAAAGGAGCCTTGCGGTCCCTATGGAGCTTGCCCTCCCCCCAACAATTGCAGGGTCTGCGGGGACCCTAAGGACGCCCCTGGTGATTAACTTGGTTTGATGCGCCACATGTATATATATTGAATGTAAAACATGTGCTCATCTCTTGCTGACTGCACAAGGCCTTTGTATAAATAGCAAAACCTATTTTTTAATCCCAATTAAATCACTGTAAACAAAACTGGTCACGTGTCGTAGTTTGGCTGGACAGAAGAGTCAGCTGCGGATCCATAGAATTTCAGAGTTAGGGTTAGATCAGGAGGAAGAAGACATGAAATTAAGAAGGTAGTTGTGCTCATGATCGAGAAGACAGTTATACGTATTGGCGGCTTTGACACCCGAATGATAAAATGTCATGAATATTAATGAGACTCATTTGCATAAAATATTAATGAGGCTCATTTGCATAAAAGGCTGACATTTTTTATTTATTTTTTTTGTTTTTGTTTCTGAGTTAATTTAAAGAATAAAGATTAAGAAATTGACATTTGCTCGATTCTACAAGATGTCCTGTCCCCCTCGGGGCTAAAAACAGGAGTGAGTAGGGTGTCCCTCATTAACGTCCCAGGGGTCAGGGTTTAGGGGGCGGGGAGGAATGTGTTTTGGAAATGGAATCGAGAGAAATTCTCATTGATATTTTGGAACTCTCTGAAGAAGCAGAGACGCACATAAACACAACACACATACACGTTTCCACACACACACACACACACATGTTCATTTCCATTCACACACATACACATACACGTTTCCATACACACACACACACATGTTCATTTCCATACACACACATACACATACACGTTTCCAGAACACACACATACACATGCTCATTTCCATTCACACACATACATATGCACGTTTCCATACACACGCGCACACACACACACACACACACGCAGTCACATGCACGTTTCGTCATCATCATCATCGTCGTCATCGGCGGTCACTCGTTATCGAGTATGACTATCCTTCTTTCTGGGGGAAAGTGATGTCTTTTAACGTGGGGAGACTGATGCACCTGCAGTCAACACACGGCCCTTTGGCAGAGGAGAGCTTTGATCCAATGGCATGGATAACCACGACGACTGGAGGCCATCCTCTGTTGCAGTCTTCATCCGCTTTCAGTGCCTTTGTGTCATTAGGTCTTGCACTATTTAACCCATAGCTGGAGGGAAGAGTGAGCTTCATACCTTTCCCAAGTGTATTAGTCGACATGTTAACGTAGACGGAACAACTTGGATTCGAACCTGCGTAGTACGGTTCAGAAGTCCGATTGTCTATCCACTGAGACACGTCGACCATTTCCATACACACATTCACATGCTCATTTCCATGTGAAGTGTGTAGTAGATAAGCGTAGACACCGAGTCAACGTTCTTTGGTGACTGCCAGTTTTCAGCCTGTGCGTTCATCAGACTAAAAGAAATATAAGAATATTATATTTACTTGGTGAGCACCAACCCAAGTTTGGCACGAGGCCATTTTTACGTGCTCTGACCCTGGCTTTTTACATTCGGTGTTACCCTTCACCTAGATGAGATATTCTCCTGAGTTAACGAACACCATCTGCCCGAGGCGGCTAAAGGTGAATGCAATGCTTTTGACTGGGATTTAAACTAGTGTAATACGATTCCAGAGCCCGTGCTTTTACCAATGCTCCAACTACGCTGAAATAAATTTGTATGTTTGTGGTTATATTCTGCAGAAGAGGGCAGCGACGGTGAAGCATTGGTAAAAGCTCGGGCTCTGGAATCGTCTTACGCGAGTTCAAATCCTAGTCAAAACCATTACTTTCACTTTAGCCTCGGGCAGATGAGGCTCATTAACTCGGGAGAGCATCTCATCTAGGAGAAGAATATAATATTCTGCAGAAGAGTTGGACGTAGAACACATCGATTTGGTGTGTGAGGGTGAGTGTCTGTCTGAACCCAGGACCCTTCCTGTTTCCTATCGATATTCCATTCCCGTCTTTTCATGCAAAATTAGTTGCAACAATCTAACCAGTGATCCGTCAATCGCCGTGAGGAAGGAAGGGAAGCAAGGAAGGGAAGGAAGAAGGGAGGGAAGGAAAAAGGAAGGAAAGAAGGAAGGGAAGGAAGAGAAAGGGAAAGAAAGCAGAGAAGGAAGGGAAAGAAGGAAGGAAGGAAGAATGAGGGAAAGGAAAGAAGGAAGGGAAGCAAGGAAGGAAGGAAAGAAGGAAGAGAGAGAAGAAGGAGGGGAAGGAATGAAGGGAAGAAAGGTAACAGGAAGGAAAGAAGGAAGGAAGGAAGGGAGAGAAGGAAGAAGGAGGGGAAGGAAAGAAGGAAGGGAAAGAAGAAGGAAGGAAGGAAAGAAGCAAGAGAAGGAAGAATGAGGGGAAGGAAGAAGGAGGGGAAGGAAAGAAGGAGGGGAAGGAAAGAAGGAAGAAGCAGGGAAGGAAGGAAAGTGGGAAAGGAAGGGAAGAAAGGAAGGGAGAAAAGAAGGGAAGGAAAGCAGAAAGAAAGGCCTTTAATATTTTTCCATTTTGTCATAAAAAGACCATTTTATTTTCTTTCTTCCTTAAAAGGTAAAGAGACTTCCTCTTCCTCCTCCTCCTCTTTGTTCTTTTTTATTTTCATTTTAAATTATTTAAACAATTCCCCCCCACACCTCTTCTTCTTCTTCTTCTGTCTTTCCTTCTTTTCCTTCCCTTTCTTCTCATTTAATGTTTATCTTTTTTCTTCATTTTCGTCCACTTTTTCTTTTTCCATTCTTCTTCTTCTTCTTCTTCTTCCCTTTCTTCTTCTGCTTTTCCCTCTTCTTCTTTTTCTTCTTTTCCCTTTATTCTTTCTTCTTCTTTTTCTTCTTCTTCTTCTCATTATTATTATTATCTTTGTTATTATTACTATTATTATTATTATTATTTGTTTCTTCTCTTTTCTTCTCTTTTTCTCTTTTTCCTCTTCCTTCTCCTCTCCCTCCTTTATTCCCTCCCCTCACTCCCATCCTCCCCCCGCCAATTCTTTTCCGCCAACCTTTCTTCCCTATCCCTAACCCTAACCCTAACCCTTCTTCAATAAACATCTTCGGCACAGGGTTATCCCCCTGCAGTTCACATGCAACATTATTGATACTTAAGATAGCAAATTATCATTTTCGAAAATAACCACTGGTTATAATTACTACAACACAGTTTGTGGTAGGGCGGGGTGGCCTTGCTGGCCTTGATGGCGGTGGCGGTCAGTGCAGAATAAAAATAGCTTCAAGCTTCACCCTTTCCTTTCCTTTCTTCGATTTTATATAAAAGACTAAATTAGTCCTAAAATAAGAACCCTTGCCAAAATAACAAAGATTTTTTTTATTTATTTTATTTTCTATCTTCCCGTTTTTCATTTCTGATTCTACTTTTGCAATTGCCAGAAATCTTTTGTAACCCCCATCCAAATAAGAACAGTAGATCTTTTCAATCGAGAGGGTCTTCTTACAAATAGATTAATTGCCCAATCGAACCAAAGTTTAAGAAGCCATCAAAATTTTCCTGCGTTCTTTTACAAGTATTTCTTAAGCAAAACCAGCTTTTAAGAAATCGTTTAAGATCGAAATAAGCAATAATTTTGACATTTCTTCATCTTTTAGTAAAAATAGGTTTGTTTAAAATAGACCGATTCTTCTTCTCTGAATAAAAGAGGAAAAAAACCTTAAAATCTAGAAACTAAGATTGATTTCATTCTATTTATCATCGAATAATACAATACAATAATACAAGGAATAACTGGTTGATTCTGTTTAGAACATCCTATCAAAATATGAGAGTCTTTGGTCTTTTCTTCTTTATTCTTGACATCCAAAAGCAAACCTTAATATTTAACAGAATTTATTTCTTCATTTTATGGCTGAACTTATTCTGCTTAGAATATATTGTAGTGTTTTTGTTAGCATTTTTTCTCTTCCTATAATCTGTACTGTTTGATAAATATCTTTAACTGCTTCACAACATTTCTTATGAAGGCTTAAAAAAACAACTTAAGAACGGCTTCCTAATCTGTGCTCTTTAAGAAAATTAATGATGATAAGATCAACCCTATTCAACCAATTATTTACTTTTGGAATAAACGTTAAATACAGAATTATTTTTCCATAACATTCATTTTATGTTTTGTTATTTTTGTTTTTATTATTGAAATAACATAATGTCTGAGTGTTTTGTCTTTTTATCTATTTGTTCATAGGTTGATATTATGGACCACAATGCCCACCGAGGTAGCTATGGAGTTCTAGTTATTCAGAGCCCAACATCGGCAAGTATACATCAAGATTTTCTGGTAGCTTCCACGGCAGCAACTCCAACAACACCAACAAACCCAGAGTTGACTCATGCCACAGCTGCTGAACTTACCAAAATTAATGAACAAGAGGTTAAGTTCAAAGGTCATATTTATAAAGTTCAAGTTCCTAAAGTTTCAAACGTCCGAAGTTAGTATTTTTTCAGTGTTCTTACATTGTAAACCTCCCAAGTCATCTACATACATTTATGAAGATCACAATAATCATAACTCTTATATAGCCTTAATGAACTGACAATTCATATATATATATATATATATATATATATATATATATATACTGATATTCATATACAGAATGTCCAACTATCTTTATTAGTATCATTTGAAAAGAGATTGGTTCAGTGACAAATATAAAAATGAGATTGTTCTGATATACAGGGAACAGTTTTTTCAACTGCGAGCAAAACTTGTCACCCAGATTGTAACTTGATGGCATGACACTAAGACTTGAAATTTTCAACATCTACCTGTTAAACATTAACAAAACCTGAGTGAAAGAATATGTATTCACACACACACACACACACACACACACACACACACACACATACACAGACACATAAACACACACACATACACAGACACACATACACATAAACACACTCACAGAGACACACACAGACACACATACACACACAAAGAAACACACACACACGCGCGCGCGCGCACACACACACAACAGTGGTTCAAAAAGTAAATAAAATGTCTTTTTCATTTCTTCCAAACTTTGTGTTTTGAATCTGATTTTCTTTGTGAATTATTTTAATTAATTAAAACAATATAGATTTTGGTCGAATGCAACACTTATTAATTGCAATAATGAATAATAAAAGTTGCATAAAGTACACATGAACCAGGATTTTTGGAATGATATTAATTTATGTTTGTGAATGAAATAAAAGTTCAATTGAAAATCCTTATTGGGCAGCAAGAGTGGAGCAGTGGTAAAAACTTGGAATCTAAAATTGTGTTACATGAGTTCAAATCACAGTCACAACCATTACATTCACTTTCAGCTGTCTCGGGCAGATAAAGATCATTAACTTGGGAGAGCAACTCATCTAAATATAAGGAAAACATGGATTTCAAAGACTCGGTTTGAATGAGACCCATCATTTTAATGAGAGTAACTCATCTAGGTGTTAGGATAACAAAAAGCCCAGGCATATAATGAGCACATAAAACTGGCCTTGTGTCTAACTTGGAATAATGCTCGGCCAAGTAGATGTATTCTTACTGGTTGCAAAATTCATTCAGTTTCATTTTTGAGTTGTAGCAGTAAAACTTAAAGAAGGTCAGAGGTTAAAATGACCAAAAATAGTTAACCTAACAATCAAGGTGAGAACGAAATAATATAAATCAATTTATATTTTAGAAATTTCCAAATCTTTCTGTGTTTTATGTTTTATAATTATTTTTTTTTTCATATATTTTAACAGGAGCGCTAATGTTACGGTGGGAAGCGACCAAACGAGTTTGGCCTTACATGGTGTCCCTTGGAATGGCATATTTTGTTACATTGTTGCTTTTCCCTGGAATTGAATCACAAATCATCAGTTGTCGTTTAAAAAGTTGGACACCCGTCATTTTAATGGCCATATTTAATTTATTTGACTTTATTGGAAAGGTAAATACACAGAAATATCATCTTCATAGTTGATTGATTTTTAATCATATATATATATATGTATAAATATATATATGAGTATATGTATATGAAGTAAAAAGTTAAGGCACACAACAGTATCTTAACTCGGTCATAAATCCTATTTCATCCAATCAAAAAGCTTTACTTATCTATTAATTATATTATTCAAAATGAAAAATTCTTCTGCAATATTGCCATTTAATTTTGTAAGTTGTGTATATTTATACACCATTTAATTTGACCATTCGAAAAATTATGTGAAGTTTTTTTGGTTTATAGACAAGTGTAGTTGTTAATGATTTTCTTTTTAAATTCATTCTTCATTTTTAGATTCAAACACAGCAAATGTAAAGCTAATCTCATCTTCAATAGAAAATGATTTTTCACTTATTGTCATTCCACTTTTCCTTTCTACTTTTTATGCCATCTTAATCTAAACTAAAATTATTTAATGAAGATCTTTACGTCTTCATATAAAAAATTGTGAATAGAAACTTTTTTCTTCATTTCTTTGTTCTATGTTTTCAATTCATATTGAGCTTTTATAAAAGAATTTTCTGCTGAATAATTACATCTTTTAAGAAAACCACTTCGATTTTTCTATAAGTTTAATAAAAATCATCTATAAAAATATGTGTGTGTATGAGAGAGAGAGAAAGAGAGAGAGAGAGAGAGAGAGAGAGAGAATGTGTATGTATGTTTTATAAAAAAGAGTCACACAAAATGCAATTTTGTATAGAAAATTCATTTAATAAAACCCCAATAACAAAATCTTTAATTCATTTTATAACAAATTTTATATTTAAACTTGCTTTGCAAGACTTTCTTTCTTTCTTAATGTTTTCTAACTAAGTTCATAATGCCTGTCACAAATAATTATTTTTTGTGTAAACATACATAGAAATATATACTTATATGTACACTTTTATCTATCTATCTATCTATCTATCTATCTATCTATCCACAAAAATACATGTCTGTATTTACACACACACATAATTGCATGAATATGTCTATGAACAATACATACATACATTAGAGAGTGCTATAATGAGATAAAAAAAAAGAGAAAGAAAAAGAAATGAAAAAAGAAAGAAAGAAATCCAAAAGAAAAGAAATGAAAAGAAATGAAAAGAAAGAAAGAAATTACAAATAATATTTTTTTCCTCTCTTTTATTTATTTTTAAAGATTATAGCTTCAATTCCTTATGACTGGCCGAGGGCTCGATTAGTCCTTTTTACTTGTTTTCGAATATTGCTTGTCCCGATGATGATGATGTGTGTTGTACCCCGACCCCATCCTATTCTGGACGGTGAGGGATATGCCATTCTAGCTTCATTATTACTCGGAGTAACAAATGGATATTTTGGGAGTGTACCAATGATTATTGCCCCAGCAAAAGTTTCAGATGATAAAAAAGAAATCACAGGTAAATAGTTTGTCTAAGGTTTTTTTTATTTTAGGATAAAAACGATTTCTTTAACCCTTTAAACCCCAACTTAACAAAATTACCAAATAGTCACTCAGAATTGTTATATTAGAGGAACATGTTAAAGCCAAAATATTGGGTTTTTTTTTTTTTGTCTGGTCCAAACGATTAATGAAATCATTTGAAAATAAAACTGAGTTATTTTAATTCTAAATTATTAATTAAATAAAGAATAATTAGATATAAATTCTAACGGACTTTTAGTTTCCAGCTGATGTAAAGGGAAAAAAAAGCTGTGTTGGTTTGATTAGTTGTAAACAAGTGCAGTTAATTACATGTACAATCAATCTTAAAATTCATATATATGTGCACACACATACACGCACACACACACACATACATATGTATATACTTATAAAAATCTTATCATCATGGTTGTATGAGACCCTACATCCTGTAACTCTTAAAAAATAAAGTTACAAGTTATTTTTTTAAATCCTGTTTTAACATCGACCTCTTTAGAAAAAATCATAATTGTTATTCAAAAAAATTATTAAGACGACTAAAATTTGAGTATGTACAGTACTGCCTTTCTGTATAATAGGCTACTTTAACTATCAAATAGAAAAGCTTAAGAATTTTATTTAGTAGAGAAAAATAGTAGTAGTAATAGGCTTCCTTAATTCATTCATTGACAAATCATTGGCAATATTTTTAGCATAAACTAAATTCATCACATTTATTGTTTAATAAGAATTCATATCGAATAATATTTATATTTTCTCTTTCAATAGGAAATATTATGATGCTTTCGTACAGTATTGGAATGACAACAGGCAGCATTGGTGCTTACATCCTCGATGCTTTTATTGGAGTGCAATCTTTTAGCGACCAATGTAGTCATGGTGTCTCGCATCATGCGGCCACTATAGTTGCTGCTCCGCACATTCCAGCTGTTCTTTCACCTTTTAACTCGAGCAGTCTGCTGACCAACTACACCAGTTTGCCAATGGCCTGAACAACACGAGATTCACACAAAAACAATTGGTTTGCAAATATAACATACACACAAGCCATTTTCACACAACAAAAATTTGTAAGACTATTTTGCAGCAAAACAGAAACACAAATTTATAATGGAACAAATGGAGATGAGAATCAAAAAGTTGGAAGAAGTTTTTTTTTTCATCTGCACTGAACAAAAATCCTTCGACAATTTATGGTGGGAAAAAAAAAATTCATGTATTTATTTATTTTAAATATTTATTGTAAAATTATGGAAACATTGTGTCACAGGGTCATTTTTGGTCTTGAAAAAACATTTCGATTAGGATTGACCAATAAAAAACTTTGAAATAAAACAAACGTCCAACAAAATATTTATTTTTCAAATATTCGATAAACATTTTTTGTTGAAAATTTAAAATATTTACTCTAAAAAAAGCCTCTTTGAATAAAAAAAAAAGACATATACAACTTCATATAAATCTTGGTTAAAACAGGACAAACTATTAGTTGGGTAATATAAGAAGAATCCACATTTATTTTTTCAATTTAATTTTACTTTTATAAACAATGCTCAAAATGATTTAAACAAGTATTAAAGAATTTATTTTTTAAAATGTATTAGAATTTATTACAATTGCTTGCTTAAGTCATTATTTCATAAGGTTACAAATAAAAATGTGGGCATTATAGGACATTGATTAAAAAAAATTAAAATTGTCAAAGAAATATTTTTCCTTTTGAATTCTTGAATATTTTTAAGTGAGAAATATTTAATTCATTTGAGAATTGCTAAAAAAGATTTAAGAATTTCTTTTTTAACAAACTTGAAATTTGACAAGTGAGAATTGGGAAAAAAAGGGAACAAAGACATTCCAACTAAACAAAACTCTTTTAAATTAAATTCTATTTATGTATCTATTCTATTTAAATGCCAAGACTATTTAAGGTGGCTGATGCCATTTTAGGGAGCCATGATTCTTTAAAATGGACTCTTATTCCGATTTACCAAACAAATGTTTATAAACAAAAAACCTGGTGATTCTTAATTTAAAAGGAAAATTTATTAAATAAAATTGTTTATTAAAATTGAAAAAATAAATAGAGATTCAACAACTAAAAAAATGGTTTAATGTTTTATGTTTGGCTTAAAATCAAATAATTTTAAGAATTTTAAAAAGAAAAAAAAAGGACAAAGTTTTTTTTTTTTCTAATGTTTTGATTTTGTTAGAAATTTTAGTTTTTGTTGATTTTGTTTTTTCCTGAATAAAAAAATTCATTTTCTGGGATTAAGATTTCTTTTTTAACCCTGAATTGTGTTTATAAAATTGTTTATTAAAGAAAGCTATTTCAGTTTGCAGCCCAAAGGTTTTCAGGATTGAAGAGAAAAAAAAAGATATCACAATTGATTGTAGAAATTAAAAAACGTATTTTAAAATTGTAAAATCAAGTTAGGAATAAAGAGCTTTCAAATAAGAAATTGGTGTGAGTAGCAAAAAAAAAAAAACCTTGGTTGCACTGTGTGTGCTCTACGACAGATTGTTAAACTTGATGCATTAGGATCAGTTATCTTCATCTGATGGGATCAAGATTTTCCTTACCCACAGTTGTTGCAAATACTAAATAAATATAAATATACAGGCAGATTATTAAAAAAAATGTACTTAATTACACGTGCAATACACAAACGCAGTGTTCTAGTGATAGTAAATGTAGGAGGATATTTTTATAGATTCAAGTGAAAATTTTTACAAGAAAAAAAAAATCAGTTTGGTGAAATTGTATTTAATCTTTTTTTTTTTTTTTAATTTTTGGGAGTGCATATTTCTTTAGTTACATTTAAAATAAAATTCATTATCTTCCTTTCACTATCACGGTTCAAGAATATATTGCAAATTCACAATGAAAATACATCATAATTCACATTACAATAGAAAGGTTTAACTTCCTTTTAATTATTAAAAAACTGTTTTCATTATTTTGTATCAAATTAATTAATAAGAATTTGTTTTAATGTATAACAACAGAATCCAAAAATGATGTACATAGAGAAAATGGAAAACAAAATGGACTTTTGAAATTGTAATACACAGGTTCAAATCCCAGTCAAAAGGTTTTCATTTTGTCAGATACTCATAGAAAATATATGAGTTACGTTGATTCCTTTTTTATAAGTTTCAAGTAGAAAAGATTTAAGATAAAACAATTTGTTTCAAAATCAAACAAAATGGATATAAAAACAAACAAATAATAAGCAAGAAATATAAATATATTTGTTAAAATTCATTTTATTAATCTGTTTTTTTAATACAAAATATATTTATTAATTAAAGAAAAACAAAAAACAAAAAAAAGGCATCAAAAGTAAAAGAATTGTTTCCCAACTGAAGTTACTTTTTATGATTTTAATCACCGGAAGATTCCAAGTAAAAGACCTAAGAATCTTTGAAAGGCAAACAGTTGGTCATCACAGTTAAGATAAAAGGTCTGGTTTTGAAGAGGAACATTCTAGAACTTCACAATTAAAACTCAGAAGAAATATTAGGAGAATAGTCTGGATGCTTTAAACAATAAAATCTATCAAATTCATCACAGAATTTTTTGTCAAATAGAGAATTAAAAAAATAACAAAAATATTTACTTTTCAAAAATTAATTCTCAATTGATAAAAACAAAATTTTAAAAAGGGAGAAAAACCTGGTAAAGAGATAGAGAGAGAAAGTAACGAAATCGAGAAAATAAAGGAAGGGGGGGGACTGTTTTTATCAAAACATGAACGAAGACAAAAAAAAGTCAAACAATGAATTACAAGAAAAAAATTATTTTTTTAAAAAAACAAACAGAAATGAACAACAAAAACCAAACCAAAAAATAAAAAAAATTTTCAATTCAAGAAAAAAAAAAAAAAAAAATTTTTTTTAAATTTGATAAAAATACAAAAATAAAAATATTTTTCAATTTATTGTAAAAAAAAAAAAAAAAAAGGACAGCCATTGAAAAAAAAAAATTAAACAAAAATAATTTTTTTAATGAACAAAAGTAAAAAAAAATGTTATTTATTCAATGAATGACACTGTTATATTTTAAATTATTTTTTTGTCAAAGATTTGAGAAAATTACAAACTTTCATGGAAGATTTTATTTTTAAAAAATCAATGAATAAGAATTTTTTTGCTGCAATCAACATGAAATTGTGGCCAGAATTGTGGCAAAGAATTTCAAGGAAAGGAAGGGGGGGGATCAGTTTTTTGGTTTGGAAACTAAAATGTCAAGAAATGAAGAGAAAGATTTTCTAATTTGCTTTTATTTGTTCTGATAAAATCATTTGATGTTAATTCATTTGTTGGGAGAAGCTAAAGAAGTAGCAGCAGCTCTTGTTCTTATTTTAGAGAATGAAATTAGTTTTTGAAATCAAGAAAGAAATTAAATAGATTTGTTTTAAAAAAGAAAAGATTTTTCCTTTTTTGGCTTCAAAGAAAAAAATCACTTTTTTGTACCAAATTCAATCTTATTTCTATTCAATGTACAAATCTGTCAATTTTGTTGGACACAAAATGGATTGTAAGATTGCTTAAATTTAGAGTGCTCAATATCAGTGATAGAGTGTGTGTTTGTGTATATATATATATATATATTAATCTAAGAGATAAGATTGCTTACATTTATAGTTAGAGTGCTCAATATCAGGGATAGAGCATGTATATTAGTTAAGCGTAGACAGAGTCAACGGCATTCGAAGACTGTTTTTCGGCTGATGACCTTGCAGGCGAGAAACTGACAGTCACCAAATGCCGTTGACTCCATGTCTACGTTTAACTAAAATTACATATATATATATATATAAATATATATATAATTTGAAGATGAAAATCATAGAACAAGTAATATGAAAACTAGTGCAATCAGGAATCAACTTTCTCAATCTTTAACAACAAATGAATTGATTAAAAACTGCAAAAGATTTTTTTTTTGATGACCAAAGGGGGGGATGAAGTGGGAAGGAGGAGAAGGGTGAAGTGGGAGGGGGATGAAGTGGGAAGGAGGAGAAGGGGTGAAGCGGGAGGGGCTAGTCTATTTGATTCACAGAATTTTTTTTCAACTCAAAATTTTTTTTTTTTTCCTTTCTAAAAAGATTTTAAAATCTTCATTCTTTTCAACTTTGTAAAATATTAAAAAAAATATTTTTTTTTAGATGCAAATAAAAAAAAATGAATAGAATTTTCTCTCGAGATGAAGTGTTAAGCAGAAATCATGAAAGTGGAGGGAATTCATCAGTTAATAAGACATGTTTACGACAGCTTGGACAGGTTTTCTGTTGCTTTAACCACTTTCGAATACACTAAAAAGATAAAAGAAAAAGAAAAGAAATATTACTTTATCATAGAAAAAAGTCATCTTCATCAATCCTAACTATTATTTATTAGTTATATATAATGCGTGTGTGTCCTTAAAGCAAGTCTCAGCCACAATGTGCTTTTCCTTTTCATTATTTTGCTCATTAATTTTTGTCTTCTAAGCTCCAGAATCAGATCCAATTAATACAAGTTCAGTATTATTAAATGACAATTTCCACAAATCGTCAGTCGTTTGAATACTTCAAGTGCTTTTTTTTTTTTTAATTGATGTTTTTTTTTTTCAGAAATAATTTGTAATGGTTTTCATTAAAAAACAGTCAATCCTTGTTTGGTGCAATGCATTATTAATTTGTATAAGAAATAACTTAGACTAGAATTTGTGAAAGTCTTTCTTGCATTTATTACAAAAATTAATAGGAAAAGAAATATATATATATATATATATATATATATATATATATATATTGGG
>JAUZSX010289334.1:0-14398 GCA_034780655.1 Idiosepius hallami
TTGACTGGGATTTGAACTCGCGTAACACGATCTCACAGCCCGAGCTTCTACCAATGCTCCACCGTCGCTGCCTAAAACAAATGTTTATTTTTATTTTTATTTAAGTATAAAATATCTATTCTTATATAGGTAATTAAATCTCTCTTAAAACTCCCCAGAGACTTTAAACAGCTAAACATTCCATTTGGCACTGATGAGAGTTGATAATTAGATTCTCCTTATAAATTTGATCACTTTAGTTTATGATGAACATATAAACTTGTGGCTAATGAGAAATTTTTTATTTATTAGAATTATTTTAATTGTATTTTTTTAATCCTTTCAGATGAGGCTTCATAATCTATGTATTAATTTTTTGCAGACTGTTGTCTTCATTTTCATAGTTGTTGTTTCACCACATGAAACTATGGATGGCAGTAATTACTGGAGATACGAGACTTGGCACTCCTATCTACGGTGTCGTTAATCACCCAAAGAAGGCCATAAGATGAGTTGGCTGAAACATGGTGAAAAAACAACTATGAAGACGAGGATAATAGTTTACATGAAATTGATAATTATGTTAATAGGAGAAATTATATTTTCAAATATGATAATTTTAACATTCAAGAATTATTATTAATACTAAATATTTTTTGGTAAAAATTTTCATTTTGTCTTGTTTATTTGTTAATAAAATATATAAACATTCAATATAAAAGTATTTTCTTCCTATTTGTTATTCTATGTATTAAATATAAATAGTTTCCACAAATCTAACAATATCATTCAGTTAAATGAAATGAAGGAATCTTTTGTTTAGATTTGAATCTCTTTAAAAAGTTTAATTAGAAACTGTTTATTACTAACCTGTTGTTTAAAAGTCTAGTATTTAATTAACATAAAATGAAAAAGTATGTTTTTTACTAAATAAAATTATTTAAATTAAAAAGCAAAACTAAACCCCTATCAAACTATTCATATTAAAATCTAAAAAATAAAATAAAAATAATTCAGATAGTAAAATAAACAAATAAAAAAACAACAGGTGAAGTAGTGGTCAAAGCTTGAACTCTGGAATCGTACTATATGAGTTCAAATCCTAGTCAAAATCATAACATTCATTTCAATTTCAAAAAGGCTTGTTAGCTTGGGGGAGTAATTGATATAGGTGTAAGGATAATAACTGATTTCAAAAACTCACTAAGATGGGGCCTATCAACTCATTGAGGGTAACTCATCTAGTGGAGGACAACACTGATTCCAAAAAGTCCAGAAATGTAATGAGCATATAAAATTGGCTTTGTGACAAACTTGGTTTGGTGCTCGATCAAGTAGATACCATGTGTATGGCTATATTCATTTATAATTAAAAACTGAAATCTGTTTAAGTTTTTACATAGAAATCAAATATTTATTCATTCCATTTGTTTGTTACCCAAATGAGATTGTACACAAAACTAAATTGTTTTCTTGCTTTATAAATATTTCTAAATATTTATTTCAATTCTAAATGAGGTTTATTTAACTGTACACACGCACAAAAAAACTATTATAATTTCTTGTATGAACCACATCTGTTTTTCATAGTTGAATATTAAGCAGTAAGCATTCAACCACAATCTATTTTGGGTTTTAGTATCTGGGTTAAAATAATTATATTGTTTCAACATATATTTTAATAAATGTTTGTAAATGACATTAAAATAGAAATATGGATTATGTCTTTAAATGATTTTGATAACAGAACAAGTAATTAATCATTGTAAAAGAATTTGGTTTGACTTAATCTTAGTATAAAAAACAGCCTAAGGAAATGTAAAAATAAAAATGTTTTTTTGTTTTTCATAATGCATTTTAACTTGAAGGTGATTGCTTAGGGTGAACTGAGTCAACTACCCGTTTTTATCTTTGCAACAACAAAACTCATCATGACAAAAAAGCCAAGTAGAACAATTGACAAAATAAAAACAACAAAAATTTTTTAAAAATTAGATTTTAAAAAAAAAACCAAAAAAATGGCATTAAATATAAAAACCAACTCATAAAATATTTTAGAAATCTGAAAAGGTCATAAATAATTTAAAGAAAGAAAAACAATCCATCTATTTATTTGTGGTATGTTACCCTCATCTTTTCTTAGTTGTTTCATTAGGTTTTGGCCAACTTATCCCTTGCCCTTTGTCAGGTAATTAACTGCGACATTTGATGGGAACTCTGCAAATAAATTAATGCATAAGATGAGGCATCTCAAAGAATTCTCAAATAAATACAATTAAAATGAAGCTATAAAAATATTTCTATGAGACACAATCTTTTTTTCCTCACATTTTTTAAGCTACATCATTAAAATTTTCAATGGGGATAGATTAATATTTAAATCAGGTCTATGTACACTTTTTGAGCTCAAAGTCTCTTCATGCCTACTATCAACATTCTGCTCTGGTCAATCGTTCACTCACAAAAATCCACGCTGTTGTAAAACAAAAAAACTGATGGTTAAAATGAGTGTCTTATAAAAGAATCCTAATTGCAAACAAATATATAACCTGTACTTAACATTTTATACTTATTTTGAGGATTACCACCTCAACACCTGTTGATATATACCTGTTGAATATATGACCTGACCTGTACTTTACCATTTATACTTAGTTGAGAACTATCTGCACAACGCTTTCCTAATGGTGAAAATATTTACTATGTTTTCTCTCAATAGAATAATTTCTACCTACTCTTCCATTGTTATATTATACTACTAAAAACTCTGCTATGAAAATGCTATATACTATAACTAAAGTTTTTCTTGAGTTCCATGAGCAACGGTGGATTTTGCAGTTAGTTTAAGATAAAATACAATAAAATAAACTAACCTACAAACTCTTCCTTTTAAGAAACTGACATAAAATTCAAACAATACCTTTACACATAGACATGAAAAGAAATGTCTTAAAGATAGAATATATTATTAAGCTCTCAAGTGTCAGAAAAGAATGCAAATAGATATTTATTAAACACAAAAACTATTTTATAAAGTTTTTTTTAATACTTACATTGAAGTTTATTTTAACTAGTTTTATAAAATATGTTTTTCTTAATATGAATTATTTATGAATTTTATTTAGGAATTCACTAATAATTAGATAGAGCTTATAATTTGATAAGGTAAACTCTATTAGCCAATAAGATCTTCTTTTTTTTTCTCCTTTGGAAAAATTGAATCTGTTTTCTTTAAAGAATGTTTATATTTGGCCTTAATTTTTTTTTCTTTTTAACGTATGAAGATCTTTTTCTTTTTAACTTATGAAGATCTTTTTCTTTTTAACTTATGAAGATCTTTTTTTTTCAGTGACCATGCCCTTCCCAAAACAGTCAGTACAGCAGAAGCCAAGGTAAGTTCATTCTATTTTTGTTACTTTGTGAAACCATTTATGATATTCACTTTCATGAAGATGTATGACTCCTAATTTCTCATCCATTCCTTACATAAATCAGCTTCTAAAAAGATAGTTGTGTTAATGTAGTTATGGCATAACTTCCGTTTGAAGCTATTTATATATTCTTTTGACCTTAATTCTCATAGTGTCACCATATGGTCACACTATTCGTAAATTTTAATAAAACTGTTAACTTGTTTATTAAACTTAGCAGGGGTATAAAGATGATGCAATATTATATTTACTTGGTGGGCACCAACCCTAGTTTGGCACAAGGCCATTTTAATGTTTTTTACATTCTGTGTTGTCCTTCACCTAGATGAGATGCTCTACCGAGTTAGAGAGCCCCATCAGCCCAAGGTAGCTAAAGGTAAATGCAATGGTTTTGACTGGGATTTGAACTCACATACTACTATTCCAGAGCCTGAGCTGCCCGAAGATGGTGCAATATGTTCACATGTAATCACTCAAGAAGTGTTCAGTGAAGTTTGTTCATAGTTTCACAATTTGCTAAGCAATTTTTTTTTAAAACTATTTCTAAATTAATTCATGAGAATTAAATTATTGATGGGATTTGGTATAGAAACCAAGAAATGTATTTTAAAAAATTGCTCGAATTTGGAATTGATTTTCTATTTTTATTATTCGAAACAATTCAAAGTGGGGAAATCTGTTGAATCTGGCTTCATTAAATAAGGTGAACTATCAACCTGCCTGCTCTGTGATTGGTTGGGTTTAATTTACCCTCCATATGTAATGAGACATTCCAATCCTCACAATCATACCCAGTACATATTAGACCAATAATAATGCAACAATTTATATATCCAACCAACCAATCTACTCCACCCTTAAATTTCTGTTTTTGCTGCTAATCAATGTTAGAGCACTCAGTCTGCTCTTCACTGGTTAAAACTCTTTTTATTTGGGTTTTTTTTTTCAGATCCTTTTGTAATTAACACAATAGAAATATGAAACTTTATGGAGGTTTTCTTATTAAATAATCTTATAGATATTTTTTTTATGTTTGTTTTATTTTTCTTTAATTAATTTTCAAGCAATAACTTTTTTAATTTATTCTTTAATAGTCTTTTGTTATTTAAGGCAAATTAAAAGAAAAAATCTAAATTTTCTTTTTACAGGCAAAACAACAAGAACTTGAACGATGCCAAAAATGGCTCAAGATGACAAAAAGTTGGGACAAATATTTTGGCGGTGAAAAAGTAAAGTTGTTTTTTTTTTTAATGAATTCAAAATATCTGTAAAGTTTCTGATATTTCTTTTTCTGATTTACATAAAATTTAAATGAATTATTTTAGTTTGTTTTGGAGCAAATCAACAATTTTTGGTTACCTATCACTTCAGTTTTCATTTAAGAGAACTTATTAGTTTTGGAATAAGTGTTTTATAGGACTAAGTGGTTTGTATAAAGATTGTAACCCGAAAAGGAGTTTTTCTTTATGCGTTGGGAATACAAGTCTATATTGAATCAATTTGTTTATCTTCTGAAGGAAGGTCAACAGTAACCTGTTTGTATTTTTATATTTAATTTTTTTCTCATTAAGTTCTGAGATATACAGTGTGTCCAAAAAATTACTTGAAGCCTGAAAATTTTTAATCCAGAGTTCAATATGCAGTTCAAATGCAAAAACTTGTATGAAATGACCCCAATTTATTGCAGAAGTTGTCAGATGAAGGCTATTTTTAATTTGAATGAATTCATTAATAAACAAAATTACAGAATTTGGGGACTCTGAAAATCCAAGGGCAATTCATCAATTCTTCAGTGACTTTTTGGACACTCTGTACTTTGAAGAAAATATAAAATCTTTTTTTTTTTTTTGTTAATTCCTGTTAAATGATGATTATTGATGCTATTTTAGATTAACAGTTTGGTTAATAAAATAATTTTATGTGAATTTTTGGCCCAGTAAAAGAAAACAACCCAATGTATATACACCACCCTGCTCGCCCTGATTCAAAAAAGTTTTTAGGGGTTTATTTTGAGTTTATTTATTGATATGCAATTTTGGAACAGTGTAATATCAAATGGATTGAATTCTTTTTTAATAATTAAAAAAATTAATTGGTTTTCTCAAGTTTAAACTGTTTTTATTAATTCTATTTCAAGCCCCATTTTTTTTTGTTTAATAAAGTATTAAACTAATTTATTATTACCTTTTGTAAGAGTATAATTACTAAATGTTTTGAATATATTTTATCTTTCTAATTATATATACTGTAAGATTTTATTCAACATTTAAAAACCATATTGTTCTTCCATATTGACAGATGAACCGCCGAATATACAAGGGCATCCCTGAAAGTCTACGCGGTGAAGTTTGGGGTCGACTTTTAGATATTAAAAAAGTAAAGTCCGAACAAGAAAAGATTTACTCGGTTTGTTATTATTATTTTTTTTTAATTAACGTATTTATTTTTTAGCTTTTTTCGTAGCATTCCTTAAAAATATTACCAATAATTTTTTTTGATCTTGATGATCATGGTGATGATGATCCATTCAGATTTTTAATGATGTAAGAAGTCCTTAGAATCTAAACAGGAACCAAGCCTAAAATCCAAAAGTGGTAATTTTTGTGAAATGCTGAGAATGTCTGATTATTAAGAAAAGGCAAACAAACTATTTTTTATTTGATTCTTTTTTTAAAAATGTCACTTCTTTTAATATTTCTATTTAGGATTTTTGTTTTATAAGTTATTTGTTCTTCTAAAACAATATTAACGACTGTAAAAATAGAAAATGAACTATTTTTGAGTAAAGACTGACTTGAGGTTGATATGCCACTAAACCAAACAAACCATAGACTGGTTTGTATTAAACAAACAAAAAAAACGAACAAATCTGACTGATTTGTGGTCATTTCTATTTTCATGATTTATCAAAACAAAATTGCTTTCATTGATAGTTTGTTTTTTTTTAATGAAAATTTTGTACGTTTGTCCACATAAGTGCTTCTAATTTCATCGTTTTGTATGTTTTTTATTCTTGTTTTTTTTATTTATATATAAAGAAAATGAAAATGCGGGCAAGAAAAATTTCGCCTTACATAAAGCAGATTGACCTGGACGTAAACCGAACCTACCGAAATAATATCATGTTTAGGGACAGATATGGAGTGAAGTATGTTAAAAGCTTTATAACACACACACACACACACACACGTTATTTTTTAAACATTTTTCTTTTTTATTTTGGTGTTTAGGTTCAAAATTCTTATATAACTTTTTCCTCTACTTTTTTTCCAAAATTCGTCAAATTTTTCCCTTAAATCCTGTCATGAGAATCAATCAAATTTTTTGATGTTGCTGATGATCTTTTTCCCAAATTGCTTTATGGTTCTTTTAGGACTCCTAATTTTTATCTGGAAAAAAAGATTGAGTTTAATTTCTTTTTAAAGTTGTTTATATGACTCTGTAATAAAATAGAGTTGGTTTAATTCATTTTTAAATTCTAATAAATTCAACTAAAAAAATTGAAGACTCTGGAATGAAATTGAGTTCTTTTAATGCAAATATGTAATAAAATGAGGATTTCTATATGACTTTACAAAATGTTTATTAGGAATAGTTGTAGAAAAAGGTTAGAGAATTATAAATTTAAGGACGTTTAGATTATTTAATTTCAAATTTAAAGAATTTTAAAGTTTTATTTATAGATTTTCATGTCTGAGTATTTTGCTTACCTTGATAACTTAAGATAGATTAATTTCTTCCTAAATGTCAAGAATCTTTAAAAAATAGATTAAAAAGGAAAATATTAATTTAAAATATTTTTTTAAGAAAAATTATGATTTTTATTTTGATCTTAATCTTTTTATTTCCTTTCAGACAACAAGCATTATTCAATGTTCTTTCTGCATATTCCATGTACAACACAGAAGTTGGATATTGTCAAGGCATGAGTGAAATTGCTGCTTTATTACTTATGTACCTTAATGAAGAGGTAAATGATACTTTTTTTTCTTATCATTAATTGCCTTTAACTTCTTGAATTTTCTTCTAAAAAAAAAAAAATTGTCTGAAAAAAATGTTTTCATCTGATATTGGCGGAATTGTGGATCAGTTGTATCACCTTTGAGTTGTTTAAAAAAAAGTGGAATGGAAAGAAAAAAAGGAGAAATAATTAATAACCAAAAAAAATTTTTTTTAATAACTATTTTTTTAAAAATTGAAAGAATATTGTCCCCCCCTCTTTTTAATGAGAAAAGAAAAAAGACAATACTATAATTTTTTTATCATTAAATTTGACATAAAATTAATTTAAAGAAGAAAAAAAATAATGAAAATTTTTTTTTTTCATCTTTCATTCATTATAATTAAAATCAAAGAAAAGTAATTCAATGACATCAATGGCTGAGAGTTTGATTTTGATATCATATTGGAATTATTTTTGTCATTATTTTTACAATTTGTTATAATCTCTAAATCTATGAAAGGGAGATTGTGTTTGTGTGTGTTGGAAATAGTCTCTATCAAACTCTTCTGCCAATTTTTGGTCTACAGATTTGAAATTTCAGATCTGGGGTATTCAGATCTGGGGAAATACTTTTGAAGCTTGATATTAACTGCTAAAGAGTCAAAGTTGGTTGGGGCACTCAGTGTGTGTGTGTGTAGGCTTAATATTGATTTGTAAATATTTTAGAAAATCCATTTTTTTTTCTCATTTAAAATGCATCAATAATTTTTACTTGATTTGAATCTTTTTATTTATTTTTTTTTTTTTTCAGGACGCTTTTTGGGGACTTTCTCAATTGTTGACAGATAAAAAACATGGAATGCATGGTATTTTCTTTAAATTATTCCTTTTTTATATTTTCTGTAAACGTTTCATTCGCTTTTTTATTTTACATAAAGCTTCATCAGGTGAAGCCTTTAGCTTTCTTCTTGTATTAATGGTTGATCTCAGAAACGTTCAAGTTAAACTGTGGAACTTTTATAGAATTACAAAACAAACCCTTAATTCAATCCATGGAGTTTGTGTGGAGAAAATAGAGAGGGCTTACTTCGGAAATTTGATTGTGTCTGTTTGTCTTGCAGACTGAAAAGGAAAAAATAAAAAAAAGTTCATACCTGCAAAGAGAGAGTTGCGTGTTGCTAGACTTGATTCAACCTGTGTTTAGTGAGCTTTTTTTGTGTCACATTAGACTTCTGTGTTCAATCCTGTTTATGTTCTATGGACAATTTCTAATAAGAATGAAACAGAGCTTTATGGAAACTACCAAATTATTTATTAGCAATGATTATAGATAAATTATTATTAACTTATAATTAAATCCTTTATTGAGAATATTGAAACAATTGTTTGGAATATTTTCTTTATTTTTAACAAATTATGTTTATTTTTTATTTTTATTTTTTTCTCTCATTTTTAGGTCTTTTTATGCCTGGCTTTCCTAAGCTGTTGCGTTTGCTTGACCATCATGACACAATTCTTAGAAAATATTTGGGTAAAGTTCGGAAACACCTGGTAAATTTGATTTCTTGCTTTCCAAATATATTTATCTGCAGAATATCACCTTCCTATTTATTTATCTAAAGGCTATATCTATGCGTTTATGTTTTCTAAACAAAGACATAATACACGAGTTTAGATCTTAGTTTCATTTGAATATATTCCCTCCAGCTATGGATTAAATAGTACTTGTATAACTCAAACAAATGTAATGACAAAAAATGCTTGATAAAAATGACCTTTCTTGGCATTAAATGACCAAAACTGTTGATATGCTATAAAACAAATCAATCAAACAGTTTTAGAATCTTTTTATTTTTTTTCATTCTTTTTGCTTTATTTTAATTTTCTATCATTTTATATTCATTATTATTGAATATAACAAATCTAAATGCATAAATTTGAAATGTTTTCAATAAAAATTTATTTTTTTCCAATCCTAATGATTATTTTATTTCTTTTAGGTAAAGCATGAAATACATCCATCACTTTACTCCATCAAATGGTTTTTACAATGTTTTCTTGATCGAGTGAGTCTTCATTTTCATAACACATTTCTTTTTATTGAAATTGTATATTATAAATAATTAAATTATTGTTCAATCAATAATATTCTACAAAAAATTTTTTTAATTCATAATGAAGAGGCGGGGCTTAAAATTCCTGTTTTAACATAAAATAAAGATGCAGTTTTCATTCTATTTTTTTAAAACTTTTAAAATGATTTTTTTCTTCCTATTTTTCTAAAAGATTATCCAATATGAAAAAATTGACAAAAATGTATTATTTAAATATTTTTGTTTTTAGGAGAGGGGATAATCAATTTAAAAGAATTGAGCCATAGTAATGCATGGCAGTCTACAGCTAGTAATATAATATAATAATTATAAATAGTAAATAAAATCTGTTATCATTTGTTAAAAACAATACAAAACTTTTGATTCTATTTACATAATTTAAAAGAAATATTAACAAAACTATAAAAATAAAGTTGAAAAAAAAAAGAAAATATTAAAATTTTAAAATTCAAGTTTATCAATTGATTATAAAATTTACAAATTCTGGTAAAAAAATTAAGATTGTGAGGTTTTTTTTAAAATTAGATATAACTTTTTTTAAATGTAAAGATGACAAACTATGAAGATAATAAAAGAATTAAAAAGAATGAATGATAGTGTTTTAAATACAATACATTCAAAAAGTTAAACTTTTTTAGATTAAAAAGAAAAACCAAATTCCATGTTTCTAAACCCAATAATCAAATTTGTCTGAAAAGTCAATCTAAAGAATTCTGTTTCTTAATTTAAGAAATAATTTTCTATGTTCCATTTCATAGAAATTTACATTTGAAAAGATGACTAGAGACTGCACTGCATATTTTAAAATAAAGCAGACAATGAAAGAGGCACGTTAACTTTTTGAATGCACTGCACAAGATTATTGAGAGAGAGAGAGAGTGTGTGTGTGAGAGAGAGAGTGTGTGTGTGTGTGTGTGAGAGAGAGTGTGTGTGTGTGTGTGTGTGTGTGTGACATAGAAAGAATGTGCATGCGTGCGAGTTTGTGTATGTGTGTGACATAGAAAGAGTGTGTGTAAGTGAGAGAGAGCGTGTGTGTGTGTGACTGAGAGTGTGCAAGCGAGAGAGAGAGAATGTTCATGTGTGAGAGTGTGTTTGTGTGTGTGAGAGTGTGTGTGTGTGTGTACATTGACTATTGTCGCTGCCTTCATTGATTTGTTTTGTTATTTTTGTAATGCATGTCTAGAAATTCTATAATGACGACAGAAACTTAATTTCTATCTTTTTATTTTTATTTATTTTTATTTTTATTAGTGCTTAAAAAAAAAAAATTTTTTTCTATGAAAATAATCTTGAATGTTGCAAACTGATGAATATTTTGTTCTTTCTTTAAAATTTTTACTAAGAGAATTGAGCTTCATAATAAATATGAATGAATGTAGTCAGAGATCCGGTTAATTAATTTCAGTTCATAACTTTTATTTTTCTTCTTTTTTTTTTGTTATGTCTGCCAAAAATTTGATAAAAAAAAACAACTACAGTCTTTAGAAATAACCTCTTTTGGTTTATTTGGCTGATAATCTTGTAGTTTCACTGATGGAAGTCCACTTGGCCTAGTGTGTGTGACCAGTTGAATGGTGGGCGCTATGGACCCCGTTGGGAAAGCCTGGTTTACAGGGACATTTTTAGTGTCTTTAGGCGTCCATTTTGATTATTTCAAAACTCTTTGGGTCGATTTTTAAGAGAACTGCTTCCAATGTCAATTGTGCTCAGTGAAACAGAAGTACTAAGTCAACCACACTAAATGCAAATGCCAAAAAAGAGTTTTGGAAAGTTTATATTTTCGTTTCTTGAAGCATTTAGTCTGAGAGTTACAAAATGGCTTCTTTGTGTATTTTTTTTTTCTTCCAAAATAATCTGGAAAATAAAATAAAAATAATTCCCTTCTGCTAATGTCTATGAAATAATTCAGATCATCAGGTTTGATTCGAGAAAGTTAAAGATTGATGGTTTTTAAGTAATGAATTATGGTGGCATTTCGGAGATTTTGGACAAAACAATAGCAAAAAAAATAAAAAAAAGAATTCCTTATTTAAAAATGGATTGTCAAAACCTTACAAATAAATTCTTTAAAAAAATAATTTTAAATCAAAAATAAAAAATGAAAAAAAAAATTCCTTATTTAAAAATTGATAGTCAAAACCTTACAAATAAATTCTTAAAAAGAAAATTCTAAATTAAAAAAAAAAAGAATTAGCTGAACAAATCCTCAAATTGGATTAGACATTGAGCAAAGGGGTAATAAAACACAAATGACAACACTTCAGCTGTGAATATTTTTTTTTCTAAAATGACAAACTCAAAAACTATCTTTTGTTAACATCAATCTACAAGTGATCATCCCCAGGACTCTATAGACAAATTTAATTTTAATTGACCTTTGACAACTTAATATTTCAATTTATTAGCCAAATAGAAAATTTACTAGCCAAACCATGAATTACTATTTCACTGTTATAAAGAAACCAATAATTCTAGGTGAAGTTATGTTTAATTTTCAACTTATGGTATAGACAAAAATTATAGGAGGAAATTCAAAATGCCTGGTTATAAGGTTATCCCAATGCTATTTATTTTTTGAAACTTCAAAAGAAACCTACTACTGTCAAAGTTTTGGGAAATGAAACCATGTGATCAATTTCATTTAGATATTTCTAAAAAAATTTGGTTTAAAAAAGAAAAAAAGTAACTATTAACTTAATAACTTGTTTAAATAATTTGATTATGATCATTTTATTTTAAGAAAATATAAATTGAAAAGACATTTTTCATTCAATAATGGGAGATTTGTCTGTGGAAAAAGAAAAACAGATATGGAATTGCTTATCTTTTTAGGGAGTGTTTTTATTTTTTCTGTAGAGCTCTTATCCAACAGCATGGTTGCTAAAAAGTAGGAAATCTTAGTAATTCAGTTTAAGTTTAAATCACTTTCCATGCGTAGATCACATACTACAACAGCACTAATATTTCTATTCAAATGTTCACCTTGAGTCGAGAGAATTTTTCATTATGAAAACTATTTTTAAATTCGTAGTGAAATTTTTTTTTTCTTTTTAATATACTTTCCTTTGTTCTCTTTCAATTCTACCGAAACACACACAACATTTTAAAATGTTTCCTTAATGACTACAAAGAACTGGATTTATTATTATTATCATTTTTGTAGTTATTATTATTATTGTTATTATTATTGTTTTCCTCCTCCCCTAAATGGAAATTAAATACATGTTGCAAAGTAACGAGCTGATTTTTTTTTCTTTTTCCTCTCGTTCAAATAATCTATTTTTTTTTATCTAACTCATTTTTTTAAAATTCATTATTAAATGATAACAATAAAGCAGAAATGATTACCTTTCCATCCTCAAGATTACCATAAAAGGTTTTTTTATATTATTATTATTTTATTCATTTTTATTTTGTATCTTTATTTTTTTGCCAATTTAAAAAGCTAGCTTTCTTTCACTCTGATGTTAAATGAAATTACATTATTTCTAATGAATATCTGCTAATAGCCCATTTTCTTAATAAAAATAATACAAGACTAGTTTGATTTTTCTAGAACTTCAACTCCATCATCTATCGCTTAAGATTCTCTCATCTTCTCTTCTCTCTCTCTCCCAGGACATTAACCACGATGCATTTTGTTTGAATCGATAAAGGAAACCTCTTCAGATTATCTATATAGACATTAAAATGATATTAAAATCTTCTGCTACACTTTAATAAAAAGATATTTCTTGCAAGTAACTATTACTAGATGAGATTAAATCTTAAGTGAGTTGCACTACTGCTGTTATAGAATAATGAGAAAGGTGTTTATGATGATGACGATATAAAAATCATCTCCATTCTAATGAATTAGTATGAGACAACATATTAGACTTCGCACTCTTGATATTTTAAGTTCCGCACTCTTGATATTTTAAGTTCAAACGCATTAAGAAAATATTAACACCTCTGGAAGTGAGATCTGGAAGAGTACAATTTGCTGGCCAATGCTACCGCACTAAAACAGAGGTAGTTTCATCTCTTCTCCTATGGAAACCATAATTTCAATGTGTTGTGGTGCTGAGTGTTAAGCATCAAGAATGGAACAAATGACCAGGTGAATAGTTTGATAGAGCATTTGTACAAAAGGAAGTTAGTAAGATGCAGAAAGAGTTAGTATAGTGTATTCAACAATGCTGGAGCTTGCCTTCTCCTCAAGGCGACTTAGGAGATGGTTAATATGCCCGACGGGCAAGTCTATGTTTCTGTGATAGCGAGAGGAGATAGCCCCCACAACACTATGTAAGATCTTCTGGAAGAGTGCAATTTGCTGGCCAATGTCACCCATTCAGGATCATCATTGCTTAACTTCAGTGATCTGATAGGGCTTTGTTAACTACCATAGAAAAAAACATTAGAAATTAATTTAGTATAAAAAAAGTTTCAGAAATAAATTTTGTATAAAAACCATTAAAAATGAATTTAGTATGAAAAAGGATAAGAAATGAATTTAGTATAAATTTAGTATCAAAAAAAGCATTGAGTGTCTTCCTAGATAATAGGCTTTACTAATTATTTTATTGGCAAGTCCCTGGCGTCGGGCAAAGCCGGGCAACACTTCTATTTATTATTATAGATTTATTTGGGCAGCAAAGGTGGAGCATTGGTAAAAAATCAGGCTCTGGAATCGTAGTAAGCTGGTTTAAATCCCAGTCAAAACCATTGTTTACACCTTAAAAATGTCCTTGAGCCAAACTTGATCGAGGCTGCTCACCAAGTATATATATATATATTATATATTCAGCCTGATGAACGCATAAGCGAGAAACTGACAGTTGCCGACTCCCATTGACTCTGTGTCTATACTTTACTAATATACATGCTCTATCACTGATATTGAGCACTCTAACCATAAATTTAAGCAACCTTATTACTTAGATTTATAT
>JAUZSX010289345.1:0-14398 GCA_034780655.1 Idiosepius hallami
AGAGAGAGAGAGAGAGAGAGAGAGAGAGAGAGAGAGAAAGAGAAAGAGAAAGAGAAAGAGAGAGAGAGAGAGAGAGAGAGAGAGAGAGAGAGAGACACCTGCATCCGCACAAAACTCAAAAGAAGTTAAAGGTGACTTTAAAAGAATAAACAAATCTACAGGATTGTTAAAAAGTCAGGTAACATAAAAGAAAGGAAAAAAAAAAACAAAAAAATAATGATTTATTATAATCTATTAGTTTTACGAGTAATTTTATTAAAAAACAAACAAACTGATAGATATAAACATAATTACGCTTTGTTCACACTTGTTAAGACATTATAGCTCTTTTTGGGGTGAGGTTTCGTTTTTGTTTTACGGCATATCAACATTTTTAGATCATTCGAGGCTGAGAACATCAGTTTTTGATAAATATTTTTAAATAATACGATATGCACTATAAACTGATAGCTGGAGGGAATATTGGCATTAATACCTTTCTCAATGGTCATAGTTCAACTATGAGCGCAAATAGAACTAGGATTCGAACTCACGTATTACGATTCCAAAGTCCAACTGTCTAACCAACGGGTCAAATTGGCCTTCATTGTTTTCATAGCAGTGGGGTTGGGGGGGAGTAGATAAAACACAAAGACAAATTCAAAGTAAAGAAAAAAAACAATAACAAACAATAATAAAACAAGAACAAATGCAATACTACTACTACTACTAATAATAATAATACTAATAAACAGTATTTTTTTTCCTTTTTGGTCATTTCTCGTTTTGTTTCTTGAGAATTCCTCATTCAATCGAAGGTCCATCTTTTATTCATATCAATGAATAATTCTTTCCTCTTTCGGGCATTGTTGGGTTTTCTTGACAGAAATATCTATTTCATGTAGCTTCATTTCCACTTCATTTCCCCGAATATTCTTGCAAAATATTTCAGAAATTGATTGCTAATCTTCCCCGACAATTTTTACCATTTTTTCTATTCAAACTTCTAGTCCTTCCGGAATTGAAATTAGACGCTAATAGGAAAAAGAAAAAAAAAAAAAAAGAAATCAAAAAAAAAGAAATCAAAAAAAAAAAAGAGAAAAAAAAAAATTCCTTTTAAAAGAAAGCTAAACATTGGATCCTTTGAATATCCTCAAAGCGATGGAATTGTCCGAAAGTGAACTCCGTGAAATAAGCCACAAGTTCAGATTAATAAAACAATTTTATTCCATTCAATATCAAGAGGCAGAAATCATCTCGGGGATGATTGGAGAGACGATTAGATTTTGATATTGTTGCAAAAAGGGTTGAAATTTTACGGGAAGGTCCATCTGGGGCAGTTGATAGGCAGTCGGACTTTGGAATCGGAATATCCTAGTTCGAATCTAAGTCGTTCCGTTTAAGTTCAAATTTGGAGTGATACCCTTGGGAAAGGTATGAATCACCACATTCCCTCCAGCTGTGGATTAAATAAACCATTTTATGTTATTTGAAAAACTGTGTTATTTAAAAGAACGTTTATCAAAAATGATTATTGTCAGCAACAAATGACCCAAGAAGGTTGATATGCCGTAGAACAATCAAATTTCAATGTTTTGATAAAGTTTACATTAAATCCAATACAACCGAGAAAAGTATGAATTTCCTCATTCCCCCCAGCTATGGATTAAATAACAACACTATAATAATTGTTCTCATCATTAATTAATTTAAAGCAACATAAAAATGAATTAAAGAATGAGAAAATTAGGACAACAATTAAACGACGTTTGTTTTAGAATTGAAAAAATGTGTCTTAAATAGCTTTATCCTTTGGATCCTGATTTAGCAGATATTTTGGCGCCCCATGGTCCTCTCTAATAGAAAGGTTCTGATTGGCTAGTTTAGAATTTTACTGTGTAATCTTTTATCTTAGGTCACCAAGGCCGAAATATTGGCCTTTCAGAGTCAAAACGATCAAAAACTTTTGTAAAAGACCAAAAAATTCAAAGCCAAGTTAAATAAAAAAAAAAAAATGAAAATAAAAAAAACAATTAAAAATTAATGAAGACATCACTTGAAAAATTCAACCCTCAACAATTTTCCGGTTAAATTTAGTTAAATAATAAAAAAAAAAAACATTTATTCAATGATCGTATTTTCGCTCATAAATTATATTCCGTTAAATGATTGCAAAAAGAAAAAAGCCTTAACTTTTTGGTGCCAAACTTTGGCTCACAGACGAAATTTATCCGCAGTATAGTTACATTAGACCCACTGGGCAATTTATAATAAAATTAGAATTTATTTATGTTTAAATCAAAATTTTGGGTTCATATCAAAAGATTCATTTGTTCAATTTTTGCCTTTGGCTTTTTTTTAAATTTCAAATTTTATTTTTCTGTGGATTTGAGTTTAACAGACTTTGATTTCATGTCCTTTTCTTATTTCAATCTTGGTTGAATCAATGAAAAAAAGTTTTCTTTTTCTTTAGGAAGTTTATACGACAGCAAAGGAAATTTCTTTCCTTGGTTTTCGACTGAAGACAAAAAAAAGTTCAATCAATTCACTCAAGGTCTCATCAAGCAATATTCGGACTTTGAAATACCAAATACAGATTTAACCGTAAGTAAAAAATGTTTAACTGTAAGTAAAAACTATAATTGAATAGATATTTTGGAATCCTATTGAATTTAACCTTAAGTAAAAACGACTTAAAAAAGAAAAAGAAAATTCCAAACCATTAAAATTTGCATATGTACAGTGCTACTCTAGTCTATAATTACCTTAGTGACATGTACCCATTTCCTGGACGATGCCGAGCAATACTTGTAATATTTCTAAGAATAATTTTATAATTTGTTTGAATCATTATGCAGAATAAATAATACAAAAATTTAAAAAGATGAAAAATATAGAAAAAGTGCAGAATATGCGTTGTTTTAGAAAATATAAAGAAATGACTTTCTAAAAAGATAATTTAGGAAGTTTACGATAAAGTTGTCTTTTTGTGTAGGAATGGATTGCAGTTTGAATTGATCTCTTATCTGTTTAGATTTAAATAGACTATTATTCATTTAAAATATCCTTATTGTTTAGGCAGCGAAGTTAGAGCATTGGTAAAAGCTCGGACTATGGAATCGTATTACACGAGTTCAAATCCCAGTCAAAACCATTGCCTTCACCTTTAGCTGTCTCAGGAAGATGGGGATCGTTAACTTAGGAGAGCTCTCATCTAGGTGAAGGACAACACGGATTACAAAAGTTCACAAAAGGGGGTTGATCATAGGGCGTACGACTCTCTCTTGTAAAACAAATTTGCTGCTCAACGGACCACTAGATGTAATGGTTGATTGATGGAGGATCGATATTGTTTGCTTCCAAATATAACGGATTATTAACGCTAATTAAAATCTTGTATATTTTAATCGAAATATTTTACATATCTTAGATCTTATATTATTTGTCTTATTTAATTATAAACTGAGAGAGAGAGAGAGGGGAAGGGAGAGGGGGAGAGAGAGAGCGAGAGAGAGAGAGAGAGAGAGAGAGAGAGAGAGCGAGAGCGAGAGAGCGAGAGAGCGAGAGAGAGAGACAGAGAGAAAGACAGAGAGAAAGCCCTGAAAAGCTTGAAGATTAGGTTTCAATGTTGAAGATGAAAAGAAATCTTGATCGATGAAAGACGAGACTTAAAAGTCGAAGCAACGAAACAATTTTAATTTTATTTCGATTATTAAATTATTATTAAATAAAAAGATGAATCGAAATTTAATAAAAATTAAAAAATAAGTTTTCTTCTTGGATTTTCCATTGGAAAATGAATCTTTGATGAAAATCGAATTTTGAATTTCCTTAGGAAAACAAGCGTCTCCTCCCTTATTTTTATATTCTTTTATGTTTTACTTATCTTAGATGTTATATTATTTGTTTTATTCGATTAAAAACCAATTTTGGATATAAATCTATGTTAGGCCAGAAAATATGTTTGTGTGAAAGTTTGACAAAAACATTTTCTTTGATGGAAAATAATAGAAAATAAAAGATTTAAAAGATTAAGAAATGAAAATTAAATTTAATCGACAATTTTGATTTTCAAATAGATTAACCCTGTATTATTCTGAAAGAGGAATTAATATGGCCTTGAGCCAAACATGGGTTTGTGCTCACCAAGTAAATATAAGACGAAAACAGAGATTTGAACTCTTGTATGGTGATTTCAAAATCCATGTCATTATTAACCATTTTAAGAGGACGCTTTTTCCCCTTTTCGCACGGCTTTTATTTAATCGAGGAAGCGAAGTTGGAGCATTGGTAAAAGCTCGGGCTCTGGATTCAAAGTACGCGAGTTAAAATCCCAATCAGAACCATTGCATTCAGCTTTAGCTGCCTCGGGAAAATGGGGCTCGTTAACTCGGGATAGCCGCTCATCTAGGTGAAGGGTAACACCGAATGTAAAAAGCTAGGTTAAGAGCACGTAAAAATCGCCTTGTGCTAAACATGGGTTGGTTCTCATCAAGTAAATATGAATATTTTATTGAGGCAATTCTTAGACGCTAAGTATTTGAAAGTATTTGAAAGCAACCTCTTCAGGAACTGGACAGGATTACTTGTGAAATTAGCAAAACTGGAATTTGATTTTCTTTAATTAATAATAACAATGCACACACAAACAAACAAATAATTATTTCTTCACACATACACACCCACAAATAGTTATAGTACTACGCATACATACATAACCACAATTAATTATACTACCATACATATATATGTACCGTATATATAATTATACTACCACATATCCATCCATAATCCATAAGTAATTAAAATACCGCACAGACTCAAATACTCTCTCTCTCTCTTTCTTTCTTACTCCCCCCACACTTAATAAATCCAAATTAAACCTAATTTCAAAAAAAAAGTTAAGAAAAAAACAATTTTTATTTTAAAGAATCGATTTCCTAATTTTTGGAAATGACATTAATTTCATTGAATTGGAAAGTTTTAGAAATATAATTTTCCAATAATACTACAAAGTTGCAGTTAAATGTCATACCTATTTCCAAGGAAAATTTTGCTCGACAGCAAAAGTATCTTTGGTTTTAATTATAAAAAAAATTAAAATCTTATTTCTAGAATTAATTTTAATTCAAATGAAATAAACGAATTCTTCTTGATTGTAACTTTTATCTTTTTAGGTAAACGGAAAGTTAACACTGGGAGAAAACATTGCTGATAATGGAGGAATTAAAGTCACTTACAAGGTAAAAGTCATCCATAGATTTTGGATGCAACCTTTTTCACTCAAACACATCTTAATCGAATGCAATGATTTTAAAACAAGATCTCAATATTACCAAGCAAACAACTTAAAAGAACTCTTTAACAATGTAGAAATAAAACAACTTCTAAACTTTCTAAAAGTAATAGGCCTTAACTGGAAAATCTTAAAGATAAAACATTATCCAACTCCCAACAATAAAACAAAATAAAAATATAGCTCACACCCCCTGATAAACACCCTAAATAAAATCTATCCACACAAACCAATTCCTAAACAACACTTTAGGCACCCAATAACCAAAGAAGTTGATGAAAGCAAAACAACCAACCAACCAACCAACTGGATGGAACAAAATCCAAAAAGCTTGGTTTACGGCATATTAACCTTTTTAGGCCATTTAATGCCTAGAAAAATCATTATTGATAAACTGTTTTTGTACACACATAGTTTTTTTATTAACAAAATATCAGCTGTTTAATCCATAGCTGAAGGGAATGCAAAGATTCATACCTTTCCCAAGTGTATTAGTCCAAATGCGAACGTAAACGAAACGACTGAGATTAGAATTGTAATACGTGAATTCTAAAGTCTGATAGACGATCCACTGCCCCATGTCGACCTTTGTGAAAACACAGTAAATTCGTTAAGTTTGTTATAAAAACATAAGAAAATACAAAAAAAAAACTTAACGAAAAAAAAAAGACCCACAGATTAAATAAATGACGAGAATAAAAAAAGATCCTAAATTATTGTGAGAGAAGAAAGCAGTTCTGATTTGTTTAACATGGTTTTTTTTATTATCTTTCGAAATTTAAAGAGAAATTCAAAATAACAGAATTTTTTTGGTCCATAACACAATTTAGTACAATTGTAGCATAACATTTCCCATTAAAAGTATTGCTTACCTAAAAGTCATTTTTTTCCCAGGGTTATTTGAAGTGGAAAAAGACGAACCAAGTGGCAGACTATCGACTTCCTGGTTTAAATTTGAATCCAAAGCAATTATTCTTCCTATCATTTGCTCAGGTAATGAGAAATACATTAAAAGTTAATCACATTTGAATTCATTATTATCTTCTTCGGAATTATTTGTCCGACGTCCGGCCGTCTAGTGTCACAAATAAAAATCATCACCACAAACAATAATTAGAGAGGAACAAATTACCTCCCTTTATTATTTATTTTTTTTACGGAAATCATTTTGTATTTGTATTATTACATTGGAGTTTAAAAAAAATTCAACTACCGTGGAATTCCCACGGGTTCTGCTAGTTATTATAATCATTATGAAAATGTCACAGAATCCTTACCTAAATAGTTATTTATCGTATATTTTAAAAAATTCATTTCTAACCAATTATCAAAAAATATAATCTCTAAAATTATTATAGGGTTATTTTATTTTACAATGTAGGCAATTCACAATTATATACTAAAAGGCAGTTTGGGTTGGAGTTTCAGTTATTTATATGAAGAAAGATAAATGATTAAAACTTTATTATCAAATAAATAAATGTATCTTCCAAAGTAAAGAAAATTAAATCCTAATTGATAGGAAAATGTTTTTCATTGAATGTAAAAGAATTTAAATCAAAAATTACAAAAGATTGGCAATCAATAAAAATGATTTTAATTAAAAAACAAGAATAAAAATTTTAAAAATTAAATTCAGAGAAAAAATAACTTTCTATTTATGTAATTAATACTATTTAGAAATATAAAGAGTAAAGACCATATTATAAAAAATACTAACATTTCCATTAATCGTTATACCAAAGACAGATAAAAAAAGGAACAGAAATATTTTCATTATACCAAAATACATAAACTTATATAAATATTTTTTTATAATGGCTTAGAAGAACTATAATTTATTAATAAAAGTTATATATAAAAAATATTTTTGTAGAAAAATTATTCATTTGTTTATATTATCATTAGAAAAATAAAAATGAATAAAGAAACATTTTCAATATTAAAAAAAAGAAATTGAACTAGGAATGAAAAAAACAAAAAAAACGAAATAATTGAATTTTGCAAAAAAATAAAAAAAATAAAAAAAATAAATAAATAAAAATGTTAGGTTAAAAATCCCCTCAAAAAGCATCAAAAGTTTGTGAATGACACAAAAGAGAATATATTTTGTATACAAAAGTCTAAGGTTTTATTCATTCTTTTTTAAGCTTATAAATTCCATTTTTTTATTCTACAGAACTGGTGTTCAACTTCTTCCCTCGCTGCCTATCGAAACCAAATACGTTATGACCCCCACGCTCCAAATGTTGCAAGGTAAAGCTTGATATGACTTTAAAAACTAAAAATGAAGGCGGTTTTCGATTGAAAACTAAATTCATAAATCAAAAGATAAAACGTTAAAACAATTGATTGATTCTTAATCGATAAATTTGGTTAATCAATCTTTTAGTGATTGATTTTTCGTTAGATTTTATCGTCACATTCAAATTTACAACACTAACTTACACAGCGGGGAATAATCGTAAATAAACAAATAACGAAACAGTGTCTTTGAATTAAAAAATAATAATTAGATTAGAGAAGGGTTCGAGAGTATTAAAGCAAGCGAAGCGCAGTTTTATAAAATCAATTGTATCAACCTTTAAAAATTATTTCTATCAATTTTATGTAGAAGAAGCATTAAAAAAGCCTTATGTAATACAGGGAAATGCTGCTGTAATTCGTTGTTTTTGTAACATTCACCGACTTTCGATAACAACCCCCCCTTCCCTCTCTAGGTTGGGGGCGAATGTCTTGACCTATTTCATTAATTCTCTTCTGTCTTATCAGCAGATCAGACAAGATATCAACGAAACGCTGAAAAAGGCCGCATTCGACTTCCTGTTTATTTCCAGTCGAGGCGGAAAGGTTATGACTGTCGGCCAATCAAAACCACAGCTGGTGTCACGTGCTACAACGCCTAATATTAACTAGCATCTGCGGGCAAAACAACCTTGTCAAAATGCGTCTCGGTGGCCCGCCATTTCCTCTTCCCATCATTCCATTTCCATCATGGAAGATCGCCAATTGCCGCTCTTTCCACTTGGGAACCAAAATGTACAACAAAACTTTCGAAAAATCAGACATGTTTATTCCGAGAAATATGATTCAACGTTTTACAAGGAAGAATTTGCAGAGGCAAACGATTTCTTATATTTCAAATATAAAAAAATACAACTATTATTCGGACTATTGTCCTCATCTTTATTTCTATTTTTTTCACTAGGTTTCGACCGAATTTTTCTTCGATCTTCTTTAGATGTTATAATGTTATATTGATTTTTTAAAATTGTTTCGTCAAAACCTAGTGAATCAAATAAAAAAATTAAGATGAGGACAATAGTCCGGGTAATACTTATAAAATTGATCATACCTCATCTCAAGGATTCAGAAACAAATAGAAATAAAGATGAAGACAATAGTCTGAATAATACTTATAAAATTGTTCATACCTCATCTCTAAGATTCAGAAACAAATAGAAATAAAGATGAGGACAATAGTCCGGATAATACTTATAAAATTGACCATACCTCATCTTAAGGATTCCAAAAAATAATAGAAATAGTTTTTATAATCTATAATGTTGATAAGTGATTAATTTTCTTATTTTTATTGTTGAATTTAAATAACTAAAATGGTCAAATATCGTTTTAGATTTTGTGAAGATTAAAGTAGAAAAAAGTCTATTGTCACATATTAATAAATTGTCAGATAATACTTTGGAAATGAAGACAAGAAACCTTTTTAAAACTTATAAAAAAACCCAAAATAAAACATTTATATTGCTTTTATTTATTTCTCTTTAAATATATCTATCTTTGGTCAGAAAGTAAAAGAGAAAAATACTATTTATAGATTAAATATATAGGATTTAAATGATTTCTACCCGGATTTCATCATTTCGATTGTCAGGATAACACCAAAGAGTTCCTTTTCTGAAGAGCGACAAAATATTGGGTCTCATGCAACCAGGACAATCTGATCTTTAGATTATAATAGATAAGACAGAGAATAAAATAAAATGATAATTGTCTATTGAACGATTGTTTAAGTGGTGAAGGGCACACAACAAGGCGATTGGGAGTGACACCCTTATAGAGTCAATTGAAGAGAAGATACGGAAGTTGTTGTTAGGGTTAAGGATTGTTAAAGCTTTTGCTACTGACGAAAGGGGTTTGCCGAAGGGGGTTTTGGGTTAGGGTTAGACATGGCGCTTGGCTTATGGCGAAGGAGAGAAAGAGAGAGACAGAGAGGCAAAGAGAGATATAAAGAAAAAAAAATAAGAGAGAGAGAGAGAAAGAGAGGGGGGTCAAAATCAGAAAAAAACGAAGCGTAATAAATATATTTTTAAATGAAAATTTATCTTATTTGTGGGCAATTGGACTTCGGAACCGTAGTACGCGGGTTCGAATCCAAGTTGTTCCGTCTACGTTGACATGTTGACTAAAACTCTTGAGAAAGATATGAATCTCCATCTTCCCTCTAGCTATGGATTAAATAGTGCAACTCGTGTTATTAAAAAAAAACTATGCGTGTATAAAAAAATAACCTTTATGAATAAGTAATTGTTCTCGACATTAAATGACCTAAAAATGTTGATATGTCGTTAAACACAAAACAAACTTATTTTTTTGTGATTTTCTTTCAGAGTAATTCTGACTTTGAGAAATTCGAAAGATTTTTCTTCCGTTTATGGATGTCCAATTGGATCAAAAATGAACCCAGCAACAAAATACGGAGTTTGGTGAAACAAAAAAATGGAAAAAGCAAAACTAAAATTTCTGACAATCATCAGAAAAAAAAACTAACACAAAAAAACAACAACAAAAAATGATAAAATCCGCGTTTATAAAAAAAAAAGAAAAAAAAGGTTAATGACAGAAAGAACAACAACAAAAAAACATTCCAAAACCAGAAACAATTCCACATAATAAGGGTGTCCCAAAAGTTTGTAAACACTTGCAAGAAAGGATTTCAAAAACTCTTTGATTTTAAACCGGCTTCATTGTACTTTCACCAAATCCGAAATGTTGCCATCTTTGAAAATGATGATCGTTTTTATGAGGAATAATATTTGGTTTTCTTATTACTTTACCAGAAAAATTGGTGAACTTTTGGGACAACCTCGTTCTTTTTGAGAGAGAGAGAGAGAGGGGGGCCTAATCCCCTTATATATTACAAACTTCAATTGTTTTCTTCGTTTTAAGCATCCCATTTGGATCATTTTTTGTAAATAGATTGTTTTTATCTAAGTATTATTCGGACTATTGTCCTCATCTTTATCTTCATCTAAAGGGTTCCGAAGAATAAAGCAGTTTGTTTTGAAAAGCGATACAAATTCAACTCAAAGGAAATTCGAGAAAAAAAAAAGGTTTTGCAAAATAATTTGAATTCGGTTTATTTTTGTAAATAGTTTTTACACCAAATCTCATCGTTTCTTTTTTTTTTTCTTAAATAATTCTTTTGCTGTTACCAACCAAATAGATTTACTTGCGAAAAACATTTAATTTTATTTTATTATACATACAACTATTTCTTAACTCTTAACTGTGAAAAAACTCCCCCTCCAAAAAACAAACAGATTCATTTTTATAACTTAAAAAGTACCTACACTTTTATATATATAATAATTTCTTTTGACGCCCTGTATAAATATGAGAACTTATGGCTATATTTATAGTTAAAGAGATCAATGTTAGTGATATAGCGTGTGTAATTAATCAGCATGATCATAAAGTTGATAGCCTTTGTCAACTGTAAGTTTCTCACCTGTGCGATCATTAGGTAACGGTTGACAAAAGCAAGAAACCAATTTAAAATCTTTTAGAAAACATTTATGAATTTGTTTTTATCAATAAATCGAATTTCATTTAATTTTGATTAATTAATCTGGGAAGAAAAACATATTGTGGGGGTGGGTTCATACATTTCCCAAGGGTATTAGTCTAAATATGTGCGCAAACGGAACAATTGGGATTCGAACTCGTGTGCAACGATTCTCAAGTCGGATTACCAATCCACTGTCCCTAGTGGACTTCCCCAAGAAACGGATTTCATTTAAAATTACAGTAAATATTTTACTCATTCGGTTTTAACACACTCGACTCTATTTTGTATGTGGCGCTGCTGTAAACCGTGAAGAGATTGGAAAGAGTGCTCAGTTTTCATTTTGAAACTGAAACCTTCATGTCAATCATAAGCTAATCCAGATCACACGTCTAACTCATACTATACAGAAACTGAAAAGTTAATCTTATATTTGAATATTAAAGCCACGATGGGCGTTGGTTTTTATCAAAACAACTTTGCCTTTTACGACAAATGACGTTCATTAGTTTTTATCAATGAAATAATCTTTGTTCGTTCGTTTCCTTCTGGGCGGTGAGGGGAACTTTTATTTATATTTTTTTACAATTTTCTTCTTTTAAGTTTATAATTATTATATTTTTTTTTTTCTTTTATAAAAGAATCGGCTTTCGCTAATTAAAACAAACAAAAAAAAAAACCATCAAAATCTTTTTGTGTTTCTGATTAAATCCTAAACAGAAATCAGTTTTGTTGCTTCCAAAATCATTTTCATCCTTGTTTTAGTCATTGGCGACTTTGTTCCACGTTCTTTAGAAGAAAATGAGTTTTTTTTTTAATTCTATAAAACAAGGATAAATGGTGCAAAGAGACGTGACGAGAAGAATTTTTCGATTTTTTTGTTGTTGTTATGTTGATGCGTCTCTTAGTTTTGTTTTTCTCTTTCATCAAAACACATTCAATACTTTTTTTTTCTCTTTTGTATCAAAATCTGACAAAAGAATGAAAAAAAAATCGATTTTTGTTGTATGTACATTTCGATTTCATAATGGAACAACCCGACACCATTAGATGGGTTTTTTTGGGTTTTTTTTTTGGGGGGGCATGTAACGAACAGGAAAAGAGAATTCATTTCTTACAAATAGAGTTTAGAAAAAAAAAAGAAAAGAAAAAAGAAAGAAAGAAAAGAAAAGAAAGAAAGAAAAGAAAAGAAAGAAAGAAAAGAAAAGAAAGAAGGAAAAGAAAAAAGTCATTAAACTAAGGAAGGTTTTTTTGTTATTGACTTTTTTTGCTGACATTGTTGACCTCTCTGTCTGAAAGGTCACTTGTTTTGATGGTACCTCTCTTGTCTTTGCAGATTTGGGACTTTTTCTGTCAAAAGGTTGAAAAATTAGAGGCATAACTTTTATTAAGACACCCCTGTGTATTTACACACACACATATTATATATATATATACGAGTGCAGGTGTGTGTATGTATGGTTTTGAATTCTTTCTTCACAGACCCTCCCCCCATATATAATTTATGAAGAAAAACTTCAATAAAAAAACTAAATAAATTAACCAAATTAGAAGTAAAATCTTTAATCAATTTTTCCCTTACTCAAGATCTGAGATTTCTAAAAAAAGAAAAAAAAGTCATTATTGCACTTTTTAACTTTTCACCCTTGAAAAGAATTTGACAAAAATCGCTTTTGGCTCAGTTTATCATCTTGATTCATTTAATCGAATTTTCATTCTTTCTTTTTTTTATATTTATTTTTCTATTATTCTTCAGTCGATTGAAAATATTCTTTCAAATAGCCTAAAATAATATATAAATATATCAGTTTGATAAATAACGATCCCTACCCCTAACACCGTATTTATTTAATTAAAATAAAACTTTAAGATGGTTTTCTATGCTGCGGATCCAAAACTTTAACTCGAGATTTTGTTTTGTATTTTTTTCGTGAAATTTTGATGGAAGAAAAATCGACGAACAAATGCCAACATTTTTAGAAAAAAAAAAAGATTATCCCCCCTCCTCACCTCTAAAAAGGCTGAGAACAAAAAATCGTTGTTTGCAGTAAATATTGTCGTTTAATTAAAAAAAGCTGAATTTTAATTGGACAGATTTTTGAACAAATCCAGACAAAATTTCAGCCAGAAATTTTTCTTTATTGGAAACAAATAATCATTAATTATGAAAGAAAGAAAAAACAATTTATTGGCATTGAAATAATGAAGACAACCAAAGTTTTATTAGGAAAAATTAGGAAAAAATTTAAAACTTTTTAGAAAAATTACGTCCACCGCTTTTACAGGATATAAATATCATAAAACAGCATAAGCCAAACTGCTAAATAATCCCATTTTAAATAGCATCACATTTGAATTTTAAATCATTCTTCAAATAAAAATATTTTTTCTATCTTTTGCCAATATTCCATTTCAAATATACAATTAGATTTCTACAAAAATGTCAATGTATATTATTTTCTGGATTTAATGCAGATATTTTAGTAAAATGCTTTTCAGAATGAAAATAACAATAATAAAAAGAAAAAATAGGCAAAAAAAATAATTTGAACAAGGAAAATTATTTAATGCCAAGAGAAAAGTTTAGACGGTTTTTACGATTAAAAAAAAGACAATTTTACTTTGTTTTTTTTTATTCTTTTAAATGACCAAAAAGAATTTTTACTTTTTACAAAGCTGAACAACTTATTTTTCAATGTAAAAAATTATTGGGGAAAATTATTTTTTTTTATCAATTTAAGGATAAGAACAACAGTCCCAATAATAAAGAGACAAAATATCAATCCTCATCTCAAGGATTGTGAAGGTAACAATGATAAACACGAGGACAACTGTCCAAAAAACTAAGGTACAAAGTATGAATCCTCATTTCAAGGATTGTGAAGATAACAATGATAAAGATAAGGACAACAGTAAGAAAAACCTATAAATTATCAAGCCTTTTCTTAAGGATTCCAAAAAAAAAACCTTTTTTTTCTTTCTGTTTTTAATAGATTTTAATCTAATAATAAAGAGAGTCAAAAAGATGCTTCATACCCGAAATGTCTTTAATATAAACCACAATGAAATCGATTTCAGTTATCGACTCCTGGGACCAAACATCCCCCCCCTACTGAAAACTATATAAAAAAAGAAATCTTCATATACAGAGATACATAACAACATTCTCAGCGTTTCTTTCATCTATTCTCTTAATAAGAAAGTCGCTTTCAACAACATAGAGATCACTCAGCAGATTTCTTTCAGTAATTAGGGCTTTGATATTATATATATATATATATATATATATATATATATATATAAAATAAATACAT